>JAYESD010000001.1:103035111-103222134 GCA_036927565.1 Tuctoria greenei | reverse complement strand
GTATATAATGTCACAGGGTCGTCTACAGGGTCAGTCTACTGGGCGAGCAGAAACTGGGCTAAGCTCAAGCACTGGACGGATGTTTGAACAGTTGTCCTTTCCTCCACCTTTCAGACCCAGATATTCCATTGACTAGTTTAGAGTTATGACTCTTTTGCTAATAATACAGCCATGGAATAACAAGGGAAACCACAAACGATAGAAAAGGCCAAAAAAAAACAGCAAGACACCTGAAGTGCAGCATTCCTCTGAGCACGAGTCATTTTTCCACCATGCTCCATTAGCATTATGCCTCTGTTGAAATACAGAAGTCAGTCAGCAAGAACAATTAGACTTACACATAGGGGTATAAAATCAATAATCCCTAAAACAGGGCTATTGTGTTTATACCACTGGTTGTAAGTTCAATTGTGATTTTACCCTAAAAAAATAGAGTTTGTGATTTTACCCCTGCTTTTTCAAAATGGAGACAAAGTATACCCCTACTCTAGTAGGGGCTGTTAGTGGTGTTAAATATGAGAAAAACGAAAGAAATGCCCTTGTAATTTTACCCCTACTATTAATTTTTGTTTGTGATTTTACCCCTATTTTAATAGTCATATTAAAAGATTGAGCATTTATTTAGTAGCATTTTACAATTTATATACATATGAAATATCATTGAATTTCAAAATAATATCAATTTTTTTATGAATTTTCTGTAATTTGAACAATATTTCAGCAACATTTTGAAAATGTTTTACAGCATTTTGACAATATTTTAGTAGTATTTACATATCAGTATTTTGACAAATTTTAGCTGGAAACCTCACACCTTTGTTAGTCCACAACAGCTAGAACTGATGCTTCAACTCTTTATTTCATAAAACTATCTTGTGTCAACAAATGCGGCATAACTGATATGCATAGTCAATAGCTTTATCGACTTTACTACCATAGTAAATACCATTCCACGTGAGCTTCTAAACCTGCTTTCCCTGTGCATCATGCCTAATTCCTTGACCACCCTTACATTTACCGATTGATTCCTTCCTGTTCTTCAGCGTTCCTGTTGTGCGTGTTCCTGTTCATGCGGCGATCGAGTTCATTGCTCATGCCGGCATGCATCCGTGTGATTATTCAAGTCCAAACAGGGGGCTGCCAGGCGGCACACTGGTGGCTGGGGAAGGCGGCGGCGCGCGGCGCTCGTGCTGGGAGGGCGGCAGCGGTTCTAACATAGAAGAAGCTGTAACAGAAAAGAGAATTTTGGTCTTTTCTAATTTCCTAATAATTGATTTTAATCTTTTTAAACCATTTAATTCAGCCAGGTTAACGGTGTTACAAATGGAGGGTAAAAGGTGACTGTTTTATAAAAGCAGGGGGTACAATCACAAACCCTAATTTTCAAGGGTAAAAACACAAAGACTTACAAATAGGGGTATAAACACAATAATCCCTAAAATAAAACTTGCCTTGAGTTCTGCTTCACTCTGGAAGACAACAAACTTCTTTGCCAAACATGCTTCATCTTCACAAAGGAAATGATCTTTCTGAAAATGCAACTGGGTGGAATAAAAAAAGAACCTGTATGAGAATGCAGCTTAAGGCACAACTGTGAAACAAAAGCAGTGGCATAAGCACAATTAGAAGTAAATTTGCAACACATAATATGAGAAATGGGAGGCCTAAACAAAGCAATATACCTCTAGGTCATCATAGTTTCGAAAATAGTCATACTGCCCCAGATGCTGTCTGCAAATATCAAAGTCTCAAATAAATATTAAATTGTTGGCTATGCTATCAAAGGATGAAGGTTGCACAATACCTTTGGCACATGTGGCAAGAATAGTGATCTCTGGACATATGCATGTAAAGCTCATTATCTCCATAAAACGAGGTTTTGCAAAACTCACACATCGGATGCCCAGAAAAACCACTACGCTCTACCTCTGAACCATCAACCTCAGAGTCACCCGTTTTCGTATGTTGAGATAACTGTGACCTTGTATAAAGCTTTTGCTCGCAAATGAACACCTACCCAACACAATATCAAGAAATAATGTCAAAAATATTGTATATATTTGCCAGTATCATATTTGACTATCTATTGCATGGGACAAATTTAGAGCATAATTATATATAAAAGTAGACAATGCAAGACACTGGCACTCATTTATTACTACAATAGGTAAAATGCAAATTCATCGGTTGATATAGATAATACATGTGCCTTATGGGCCAACACATTACTTAAGTGGCGGGTACTGTAGCGTCGTGGTACCGGCAGCGGGTAATGTACAGTGCTTTTAGAGGAGTCGGTGGTGGGAGGACGCCATGGATCTTCGCCTCGCCTAGAATGCCAATGGTGCCTGCCTCGGATGATCAGGCGTCAGCTGCCCGCCTAGGTCCTGCCCGGCGGACGCCCAAGGCGCCAGGCGGGGGAGAGGAGCGCGAGAAAGGGAGGGGAGGCGCGGCGCGCTGCACGGAAGGAGAGGAGTGCGCGCGCGGCGCGGCGCATAGGGAGAGGGGCAATGAAGCGCGGCTAGCTGTGGCGGAAGGAGGAAGGGGTCGGGTTAAGTTAGGGTTTCAGGTGGGTTTGTTTTCTCAGCCCAATATGACTATCATCTCCTTCACTTAACCCTAACCGTCTCGTTTATTCCACAGCCACTGCCTTTTCTCGAGTCCTCCCAACTCCCGATTCGGCTTCCACGCTCCGCTATCCACCCCGTCGCCTGTCAGCCCGCAAGGCCACGGCTCACCTGCTTCTCTTTGGTGCCCTCTAAAGCTCCGACTCCCCCTACTCTCTAGTCGTCTAATTCGGCTCGGCGCTCCGCTTTCCACCCTGTCGCCTGTCACCCCGCCAGGCCACGACTCCCCTGCTTCTCTCTAGTGCCCTCTAAAGCTTCGACTCCCCCTGCTCCATGGTCGTCTGGGCACCGCCTAGGCGTCTCGTCGGTCGGTGAGCGCCCAAGCATGATTTCATAACCCTTGTACTGTAGTGCAATTGTTCACTCTAGGGGTCAAGCAAGTAAATAGATCTAAAGACTACTTGGAGCCTCCAAGTGTGGTCTTGCAAGCACGGTCGTTGCCGATGTGTGCCACAGCGATGGCTTCCCAGGCCTCCTTGGCAGTCCGCTTCTTGGAAAGCGAGAACTGCATCTCGTGCAGGACTACAACAATGATGGCATCCAACGCTCATCGATCCTCGTAGTAGTCGACATCACTGTAATGAACTGCTTCCCACATGTGCCGACCTGGAGCCGTACCCTCATCACCGCGGCCCACTCGACGTAGTTGGTCTTGGTGAGGGTAGGCCACCCACCGCTGGGACCGACGTCCCTGACAATGGCTTGGATCCCGCGTTGGCCACGGTAACTATCTGTGAGAAAGTCGCACCGCCTGTAGAAGTCGTGATCTTCATCGACCTAGCCGTAGCGAGGGCCACCGTAGCGCCCATGGGGGTGCGTGCTGCCCGTTGTGCCTCCTGCACTCGCGCTGCCTCCCTTGCTAGCTTGAGCTCATCGTCGATGCCGCTGTCAGGAGACACAAAGCCGCTGGTGCTACTGACAAGCAGAGCCTCGAGCTCCGCTGCCGCCGCACGTACTACATTCGCTACCGCTGCTACTTCCACTTCCGCCCTCGCTTCTGCAAGTTCCGCCACCGCCAACCTTGCCGTTGTCGCTGCAGTCTCTGTCGCTGCTTGCTCACACTCCTCTGCCACGTCGACCTCGACCTTCTGTCGGTGTCGCGCGCTCGAGACGACCGAGCGTTGAGACCGTTTTTCGGACCGGGGGGGGGGGGGGGGGGGGGGGGGGGGGGGGCTGTGTGGGGAAGAGATTGCCTCAGACAAGTTGTTGCACGTCTATAAAGCAGAGGAGGAGGGATGAGCTGGAACAGCCAGTGTTCCTGCTGCCGGCTGAGGACAGAGAGGGGCGTGATAAGGAGATGAGCAAGAGATGTTTAGGCTGCAAGATAGAACGGCTCTGATACTAAGTGTTAATAGTTCAACTCTTACTCTCATTAAAAGAGAGGATGTCATTAGGAGTTGGGACAGTTTTCTAGTTTATTTCTCACACAATGTCATACCCAACCTAGAGGTTGGAGTTACATATTTATAGGTGCCAAGGCAGCCAAGCATATGTCGAGATGCTTGTCTAAATGCTAGTGTAAGATGATAGTCCAAGATGTTAGTTTAAGATGCTAGTCCAAGATGGTAGTCTAAGATGCTAGTCTAAGATGTTGTCCTAGTTGGAGTGACAAAAGACCAAACAACAAAGATGCTTAAGTACAAGACTTGTTCCATCACTTGTAAACGTCGCCGAACCTGCCACCTGATCGCCGACACCGTCGCTGGATGTTGCGATAAACATAAGCGGGAATAAAGAGACGGGTTCTCTAGACTATAATACTTGCTTGATTAATTTGTTGCATGCTAGCCACAATATGTAGTCAGTCTGCAGATTGTAATAAGTAAACTAGGACTATCTCTAAACATAGAAACTAATATATTAGGACTCTATTATTCCTTTTCACTAAACTTAATCTACAGAAACTAATTAAATTATATCTAATTTAACTAAATTAGTCCTGGTCGTGACAGTATTCCTCACTAATCAGCATCTACTAGTCGTTTACAGTAGCAGTCGGTTATTGTAGCCCCACCTCACTGTAGCTATAAATAAGGGGAAGTGCTTAATAGGGATGAGAAGTGAGGGAAAAGAGAGGAAAACACCTAGTGAGCAGGAGAAAAAAATTTAGTGAGGCATAAACCTCACCCATGTTCCTGTTTAGAGGAGTTTTGGGCCAACAACGGGTATCAAAGCCAGGTTACTCACCGTCGACAAAGATATGGCATCATCTAAGTGCGAGCGTCATGCCCAAATCGATCACCGTCACATGTTCTCCATGTCTTCGATCAGGAGCTGGAGCCACAAAGGGTGCAGCAGGAACCTGGGGCACCATGCCCCAAGGCAAATTGTTGTGAACAAGATCGTGTGTAGGATCGGTGGTGCCTCCACCCTCTAGATGCTCCGCGCACAAATTACAAGTGGACGTTGATGCTGAAGGTGGTGCTCCATGTGTGGGGGCTGTGGGTCGTCGTCGAGTCAGGGACCGACAACGAGGTAGAAGAGCACCTAGAGGCAAAGGTCATCATCCTTCATGTCGCCACGCCCGATCTCATTACCACCGTCTCCACCAAGGGCACCACCAAGGAGGCATGGGACAAGCTCCAATCATTGAGGATTGAATCTAATCGTGACCGCAAGGCCAATGTGCAACAACTACAGAAGGATTATGAGAACACCCAGTTTCACGATGATGAATCAGTGGAGGACTTCGCACTGTGGCTAAGTACATTGGTGTCCGAACTGGAGGGCCTCGAGGAGGTGATCAACAAGACACAAATGATTGGAGTACCCACGCGTCATCGCACTAAAGTTTGAACAAATCACGTTGTTTCTGAAGACATTGCTTGATTTGTCGACATTGTTCAAGGATGTCATTAAGTGGCTGAAGGCGATCGAGGACCGCGCAATCATTTGTGGGAGGCGAGGAAGGAGAATTTAGATGGAGGAGAGCTCATCCCGCCCTGCCAGGAACGCATGAGGGCGGCAACATGGAACGTCGACTTGGAAAAAGTCGGAGCAAGGGCATCACTCGAGCAAGGCCGACTTGTGAGCCAAGGATAAGTGTCGCAACTGTGGCAAAATTGGCCATTGGGCCAGTGAATGTTGAGCTCCAAGGTGCCAATAGTGTGCCCAACTCGTCCAGGAGGAAGACGATGACGCGACATTGCTATTGGCAGATTCTTGTACTCTAGGAGCTATATGAGGGTGGCCGGAGCAGGAGGAGCAGGTGGAACTACGAGAGGTCCACGGTGATGCTCACCTCGGTTGTGTTGGGAGAGCCATCAGGGATCGATGGTACCCCAACACTGTTAGTAGCTAAATCCTTACTCTAATTGAAAGAGAGGATGACACCAGAGAGTTGGAGCAATTTTCTTGTCTATTTCTCACACAATGACAAGCCCAACCGAGGGGTTGGAGTTACATATTTATAGCTGTCATGGCAGCCAAGCATATGCTACAAAGGTGCTAGTCTAAGATGCTTAGATGTTGTCCTAATATGTTGTCCTTAATATGTTGTCCTTAAGATGTTGTCCTTAAGATGTTGTCCTAGTGTCCTTAATATGTTGTCCTAGTGTCCTTAAGATGTTAGTCCTAATTGGGGCCACAAAAACCATGCAAAGATGTTGAAGTACAAGACCATTCAAAGATGCTAAAGTGCACAAGACTTATTCCAGCATTCTCCCCCTAAGTCTTGTGCGTCATCTTGCGAGAGAGTTGGACCATCCCGATCCTGTAGCAAAGCTCAAGGAACTTGATCCTCCCAAGAGGCTTGGTGAGCAGGTCCACAAGCTGATCCTTGGTGTTGATGTTGCTGGCCTTGATACTCCCTTCCTCCAAGCAACCTCGGATGAAGTGGTACCTCACCCGGTTGTGCTTGCTCCGTTCATGAAAAACGGGGTTCTTTGCCAGGGCCAGAGCGGACACGTTGTCCACCCTGAGTTCTACTGCTCCAATGTCTCTACCGAGGAGATCACCAAGCAATCAAACAAGCCAGAGCGCCTGAGTCGAAGCGATGGAGGCTGCTATGTAATCGGCCTCACAGCTAGACATGGCCATCACCTGCTGCTTGACCGACTGCCAGCTAACGAGGCACTTGCCGAAGAAGAAGAGGATCTCACTCGTTCTCTTGTTGGTGTTGATGTGGCCGACGTGGTCGTTGTCGCTGTACCTTACAAGGTGTGCCTCCCCAGGGCACCTTGGGTAGTAGAGGCCATGGTTGAGAGTCCCCGCAATGATCCTCTTCACAGCCTACTGGTGCTCCGTAGTCGGTCGCTACAGGAACCGACTAACGTAGTCGACGGAGAATGCCAAGTCCGGTCGTGTGTGGGCGAGGTAGTGAAGGCTCCCCACAAGATGCCGGTATTGCATAGCATCCACCTCCTCAGTCGTGCTGTCGCGACTTAGCTTCAACCTCTCCTCCATCGGAGTGGGAGTTGGGTTGCAGTTTGTGAGCCCAGCTAGCTCAACAATGCGCTTGGCGTAGACGGTCTGTCGAAGCGTGATCCCGGAGTCGACCTGGTGCACCTCAATCCCTAGGAAGGAGAGGGATCACAGGTCACTCATCTGGAAGGTGACTTTCATCTCTTCCTTGAACGATGCCACCTTCGCATCGTTGGTGCCGGTGATCACCAAGTCGTCGACGTAGACACCCACTAGTAGGGTGTTTCCTCCATTGCCCCGCCGGTAGAAGGCCACCTTGTGCGGGCATTGCCCGAAGCCCATCCTCTTGAGCGTGGAACCCAACTTGGCATTCCACGCTCGTGGTGCCTGTTGCAAGCCATAGAGGGCCTTACGCAAGAGCAACACCTTGCCCTCCATGCCAGGGAGCGCAAATCCCAGCAGCTGGTGTACGTAGACATCCTCCTTCAATTCGCCGTTGAGGAACGCCGACTTGACGTCCATGTGTTGCACACGCCAACCTTCTTGGGCAGCCAGCACAAGGGGGAGTCGCACGGATTCCATCCGTGCCACGGGGGCAAAAGCATCGTCGAAGTTAATCCCCTCCTGCTTCACGAAACCGCTTGCCACCAAGCGAGCCTTGTGCTTGACAATGGCGTCGGCTTCATCCCTCTTCAGCTTGAACACCCACTTAAGGGTAATCGCACGGTGACCACGAGGGAGGTCAGCAAGCTCCCAAGTGTGGTTCATCTCAACCGCGTCCATCTCTGACTGCATCTCGGCACACCATGTCGCGTGTTTCTCGACCTCCGCAAAAGACCAAGGCTCGCTGTCGTCGCACGCAAGGTGCAACTGCGCCTCCAGATCAGGATCATCCAGATTGTGAGGGGCCAATCCGGGCACCGGCTAGTCGCTGAGAATGTTCTACATCTTACGATACCACAGTTGCTCGTCGTCGTAGCACGCGTCGAGGCGCTCCTCGTCGTGGGAGAGCGAAGTAGCGAACTCCACCGGGTCGTGCTCGAGAATGCGTGGACGCTCAAGGAGCTGGAGTGCGTGGGGTCACCGGCTGAGGTGGAGGTGGACGCTCGGGGGCTGGGGTAGACACGCTTGGTGGAGATGAGCGGCCTACTCCCCCAGCTCCCTTGAAGTAGACGTACTCGACGATGAAGTCGTCGTTCGTCGGAGTCAAGCCGTCGTCCGCCACTTTGTCCCATGCCCATCCTCGCCCTTCGTCGAACACAACTTCGCGCGTCGTGCGCACACGTTGTGTCTCCGTGTCGAGAATGTGGTAGGCCTTCAAGCCCTCCGCGTAGCCAATGAACACCCCCGGAGTGCTCCTGTCGTCGAGCTTGCCGATGTGGCCAAGCTCCTTGGCGAACGCGAGGCAGCCGAAGACCCGTAGGTGAGAGACCGCCGGCTTGCGCCCATATCAAGCCTCATATCGCGTCCTGCCATGGAGAGCCTTGGTGGGCAAACGGTTGAAGATGTATACAGCTGTCACCACCACCTCTCCCCAGCAGACAGCCGACATTCTCCTCTACTTGAGAAGGGCGCGAGTCATCCCCACAATCGTCTGGTTGCGCCGCTCACGACGTCGTTCTGCTGCAGGTTGTACGGCGCGGAGTAGTGGCGCTAAACACCCTCATCTGCGCAATACGACACGAATTAAGCCGCTGTGAATTCGCTGCCGTTGTCGGTGCGCAACACGCGTAGCTTGCGGTTGCACTCCGCCTCCGTAGTGGCCTGCGCACGCCTTATGGCGTTCGCAGCCTCTCCCTTGCTGCCAAGGACCATCACCCACATGTAGCAGGAGAGGTCGTCGACGAGCAGCGGGAAGTAGTGTCGTCCTCCTAGTGTAGCTGGTGTCACCGGGCCACACAAGTCCCCGTGCATGAGCTCGAGCCGCTCCTTAGCTCGAAAGCTCGACCGGTGGGGAAAAGGATGTCGCCTCTGCTTCGTCAACATGCAGACGTCACAGAGCTGCTCCACGTGGTCAAGGCATGGCATGTCTCGCACCATCTCCTTGGCACTAAGCTGCTTCAGGGCCTCGAAGTGAAGATGCCCAAAGCGCTCGTGCCACTGCCATGCCTCGTCGCCCCAAGACGAGTGGCAAGGCAGACAGGTTGTGCTACCTACACGTTAACGACATAGAGTCGATTGGTGCCTCTAGTTACCTTGGCAAGAAGGCGACGATGGCGATCCCAAATCCTCATGAATCTGTCCTTAATCTCATGTGAACCGTTCTCATCCAGCTGTCCCAAGCTGATGATAGAGTTTCACAACGCGGGATGTAGTAAACTCCTATGAGCAGCCTGTGATCACCAGACTCAGCGGTGAGGATGACGAAGCTAACACCTTTTGCCTCGGACATTGGTGTCAAGCTCAGCGAAGAACTCCCGTCGACCGGTCATGTGATGGGTGGCGCAAGTGTCGAGGCACCACCCGTCAGTCTTGTCGTTGTTGGAGCCGTCGCCGAGGAAAACGTGTGCTCTTGGCTCATCAAGATGAAAGAGAGACGTTGCGGTCGATGCCACCAGAGGTGGCTTGATGCTTCCGTGTGCCAGGAGCAAAGCTGGCACCTCCTCCACCTGTGCGACGTGGGCCTCCTCCTCCACTTATGCGACGTGGGCCTGACCATGTCGTGGTTGTCGACACTCCCTGGCCCAATGGCCAAGCTTGCCATAGTGGAGATGGCGCCACCCTGGGCACGTCCTTGTGCCCTGACCTGGGCACCTCCACGTCCCTTGCGCGACTTGCCACGCTTGCGGCCACCTGTAGAGGAAGAGGACTCCCCCTTCTTCCAGTCACTCTGGTCAGCCTCCCACTGCTCGCGAGTGAGATGAAGCTTCCCGCCAATGGTGATAAGCCCCCAGAGAGGATGTGGTTCGTCGCTGTCGACGACCTTGAGGCGACCCATCGCCTCTTCGATCGACATCGTGGAGATGTACAGCAGAGACTTGATCGAGCGAGCCATCTGCTTGTACTTCTCGGAGATGCAACGGAAGAGCTTCTCGACAGCTCTCTCCTCGTCATAGGTGTCGTCGTCGAACTGTACCAACTTTTGCAACAAAGTGTGGAGACGGAGAGCAAAGTCATCAACGTCCTCACCTGGCTTAGGGTGCGTTTGGTTTGACGTCAAAGTTGGATTGCATGGGACCACCCAATTTTTTTGTGTGTTGGATCATCCAAGTTGATGTTTGGTTAGATGGATTGGATGATCCAGTTTTTTGTTTGGTAGGCTGGATAAAAGATGGATTGGACGATCCAAGTCAGTGTTTGTTTGGACGGATATAAATGGCAAGCAAGATATCATGACCACTTTTTAAATTATGGTGATCTTACCAACTTGATCAACTTATTATTTTTTCTTTTATTGTATGAAATCAACCATCAATATAATATAAAAATATTGAACCATTCACCCAATACAGTCAACACTCAACACTTCAGTACACATGCCTAGTTGCATCATTAGCACCCACAGTTAAATGTTTAAGGTACAAACAGAAATAGTTATATATATAATATATTCATTCTTTACATATAATAATAATTTACATATATCAATAAAATAACTTGTCTGCACCATTTCTCATCACAAAATGTGCTGAAATGAGTTAGCACAAAGCAGAAAAAACAGACTGAATGAATAAAAGAAGAAGCGGACTGCCTCCCTGCGTCTCGGTTTTCTTTGCAGCCCCGCCGCTGCTTCGTCTCTAGCAACGAAGAGAAAATTTTGGTGAGATTGAAATTGATTGCCTGGGAGAGGAAGCAATGGTAACCACAAGTGACAGACAAGCAAAGGCGGACAGCGCCATCCGGCTCTTTTCACGATACCGCTCCATCCAGCATCTTCAAATGATATTCAGTAACTTAGATGACCCCATTCACTCTGTCCGGTAACCAAACACTACTAAAATCTGAATGGGATGGTCTCATCCATCCTTATACACCCAACCAAACAGACCCTTAAAGGCTAGGTTCTCTCACTCCTTGCGAGCGCCTGCGGTATGGTCTTGCGGACGTGGTCGCTGCCGATGTGTGCCGCAGCAATGGCATCCTAGGCCTCCTTGGCAGTCCGCTTCTTGGAAAGCGAGAACTGCATCTCGGGCGGGACTGCAGCAATGAGAGCATCCAACGTCCGTCGATCCTCGTTGTAGTCGACGTCACCGTATTGAACTGCTTCCCACATGTGTCGCACCTAGACCCGTACCCTCATCACCGCGGCCCACTCGACGTAGTTAGTCTTGGTGAGGGTAGGCCACCCACTGCCGCGACCGATGTCCCTAACCCGTGGTGTCCATGGTACCTGTCCGGGGAGGGAGAACCGCGCCGCATGTAATGGCCGCGTTCTCCGTCGACCCAGTCGCCGCCGCCGGGAGCGCCACCGGCGCGTCCGCGCCCATCTGGGTTGCGGCTGTCGCACCCATGGGGGCGCGCAGCTACTCGCTACACCTCATGTGCTCGCGCCGCCTCCCTCGCCAACCTGAGCTCAAAGTCAGCGCCGTCGTCGATAGAGCCGTTGGAGCTACTGTCACGTAGAGCCTCCAGCACCGCTGTCGCCGCACGCGCTACAACCGTCGTCGCCGCTGCTTCCACTTCTGCCCTCTCTACTACTAGTTCTACCACCGCCAACCTTGTCGCCATTGCCGTCGTCGCTGCAGTCTCTGCTGCCGCTCGCTCGCGCTCCTATGCCGCGGCAACCTCCGTCTGCCGCGCACTCGAGGCGATCGAGCGCTTGTTGGAATTCCGGGACTAAAAACTTGTTTTTTATTCCTCTGGTAATCCCAGGTATATATAGCCTCTTACAGATAAGACTTCTTCCTAAATACAATCTGGACTCCTTAAACTATTCTTAATTGACTAGGACTCTAAACACCTATCGTATCTGATCTGGACACCCCTAATCTCTAATTTATTCTAGAAAACATGATTATTTTCAACACACCCCCTAATCTTGTTTTCTAGCATATACTTATTTTAAGATGTAGACACACTACACCCCACCCCAGGACGAACACATCATCCTGGACGACCATAGGACGAACACATCATCCAGCACTATTTTGAGACGAACACATCATCTCTGGAACACCTGTGAGACGAACACATCATGTCTGGACGAACATATCATCCAATGGGATGAACACATCATCCCGAATACTAACTTGAGGCGAACACATCACCTCACCGGAGACGAACACATCATCTCGAGCGCTCTTCGACGTGAGATCAGAATAGTTCTCCTTCAGACGCAAAAAGCGCCTTCTCTTCTTCTTCTTCCTTGTTTTTCGGACATTCCCTAACATAGTGTCCACGCTTTCGACAAGTGTAGCATTGAATCTTCGACTTGTCAACTTTCTTCTTCTTCTTTTGATCACCATTCCTTGCCTCCTCAGCTTTCCACTCTTCCCTCGTCAAGTAGAGTTTCTCCTCATGTTCTTGGTTGAAGCCATGCACACGTTCTTCATGCGCCTTGAGTCTGTCAACAAGTTCCTCCACAGTCATCGTCTTCATATCAACAAATTGCTCAATAGTAGATGCAATGTGGAGGAATTTTGAAGGCAGAGCACGTAGCAATTTTTTCACAATATAGCTTTCTTTAACTTCACCCCCAAGACCACAAATTTTTGTGACGATGATCATCACTCTTGTGGCAAAGTCGTCGATAGAGTCTCCTCCGCTCATACGCATCATATCCAACTCATTCTGAAGAGTTTGAATTCTTGCTTCTATCACATGTTCTTCTCCCAAAAACTTGGTCTTGATCATCTCCCAAGCGTCTTTTGTCGTCTCTTGCTCGAAAATTCGCATGAGAGTGTCTTCGTCAATAGCATGATAGATGGCCGCAAGAGCCAACTGATCTAGTTTTGGATCAACTTTGTTTGTCCTCTCCACGGCTTCCCATACCCCTTGCGCCTTTAAAAATACCTTCATCTTGATGGCCCATGCTGTATAGTTGATCTTCGTTAGCAGAGGATAATGGAGTGCCATTGGTTTTTCCATGTCTTGCGTACACCTCCTGTATATCCTTTGGTAATTGAAAAATGCACCACTGGTTCAACTTGAGTGCACCTAACAATGCTTCGGTCGGCCCAGCCCAGCAGCACAACCGGCCCAGTAGAAGTCAGTCTTAACCGATCACTGATCCAAGACCAAGGATCCTCCCGACTCCCGAGTCCCGAAACCCTAGCTCTCCCGAGCCACCTCCTCTCCCGGACGCCGCCGCCGCTCCTCTCTTTCGGCCAAGTATGTCGCGCCGCCTCAGCCCCTCCGCAGCGCCGCCACCCGGATCTCCGCCTTCCCCGAACACGCCGCCGACTGAAATCGACGTCCGCCGCTGGATCCCGTGCCGCCTTCCACGGAGCCTGTCGTCGCTCAACTCCGCCCGACGAGCCGCTGTTGGCCCGCGCGTCCACCCGCCGTCGGATCCACAGCACTTGCGCTGTCGTCGACCCCCCACGGTCCGCGCCGCCACATCGCCGGGATACACGCCGGATCCGGTCTGAGCTCGTCGGGACTCGTCGTCACCCGCGCCGATTGAGCTTTCTCCCGTCTGAGACGTCGTCGCCCCTGCCTGGCAACCACGTCGAGCCGACGGGATCCGTCCTCTCAGGTACGATCTCATCCCGATTTCTTCGCCCTCGAATCTTTCTAGCTCTGATGCCAATTGTTGGAATTCCGAGACTAAAAACTTGTTTTTTATTCCTCTGGTAATCCCAGGTATATATAGCCTCTTACAGATAAGACTCCTTCCTAAATACAATTTGGACTCCTTAAACTATTCTTAATTGACTAGGACTCTAAACACATCATATCTGATCTGGACACCCCCTAATCTCTAATTTATTCTAGAAAACATGATTATTTTCAACAGCACTGAGACTATCTGTCGGACATGGCGCACTAGTGGGGGGTTGTTGTGTGGGGAAGACAAGTTGTTGCTCGTCTGTGCAGGAGGGATGAGCTGGAACAACCGGTGTTCCTGCTGCCGGTTGCGGACACGGAGAGGCGTGGGAAGGAGATGAGCAGGAGATGTTTAGGCTGCAGAATAGAACAGCTCTAATACCAAGGATTAGTAGTTGAATCCTTACTCTCATTCAAAGAAAGGATGACACTAGAGAGTTGGGACAATTTTTTTGTCTATTTCTCACACAATGCCATGCCCAACCTAGGCATTGGGGTTACATATATATAGCTGCCATGGCAGCCAAGCATATGCCACAAAGATGCTAGTCTAAGATGTTTAGATGTCCTAATATGTTGTCCTTAAGGTGTTGTCCTAGCTGTCTTTAAGATGTTGTCTTAGTGTCCTTAATATGTTGTCCTAGTGTCCTTAAGAAATAAGATGTTGTCCTAATTGGGACCACAAAGACCATGCAAAGATGTTGAAGTACAAGACCATTCAAAGATGTTAAAGTGCACAAGACTTATTCCAGAAAACACAAGGGCAAGAAGTCACATGACTGACAACAATGAGGCATTCTCCGAGCTTAACACCAACGTCAACGGAACTGTGAAGTTCAACGACGAGTCGATGGTCAAGATTCAAGAACGTGGCATTGTATTGTTCAAGGAGAAGGAAGAAGTCCCTTAGGCGACAAAGGAGTTTCAAAGCCTAGTAGAGAATGAGACCGAAAGAAGGTCCAAGGTGCACATTGTCTTAGTTCAAGGACCCAAGCCGGGGAACACCACGCTCTAACAGATGTGTTCTACATCCCCAGAATGAAGAACATTATCAATCTTGGGCTTTCCACGGGCGAGACTATCAAGTGTTGATTGAAGGAGGTGTGTTAAAGATTAGAGACCGAGGAATGAAGCTGCTGGTGAAGGTTGGTCGAGGAGCCAACAGGCTACACAGTGAACCTATGACTGACCCGACCAATCTGTTTGGCAACACAGAGCGACAATGTGGTATGGTTGTGGCATGGGCGCTTTGATGTGAGCTCCAAGATGGCACGACAAGAAATGGCTCATGGTGTGCCTCTAACCGAGCAAGTGTGCGAGTTGGGCGAGGGCGACAGTTGCTTCGTCGGAAAGAGGTGAAAGGGTTTCCCGCAAATGGCGAGCTATCGAGCACAAGGTGTGCTTGATTTGGTCCATGGCGACCTTTGCGGGCATATCACACCTGTAACACATGGAGGAAAGAAGTATGTCCTCGTGCTTATCGATGATCGTAGCTGGTACAGTACATGTGGATACAGGTTGGCAAACAAGGACGAAGCCCCTCAGGCGATCAAAGAGTTCTAGAGCCTAGTAGAGAATGAGACCGAGAGAAGGCCGAAGGTGCTCAGAAGAGGTGGAGAGTTCACAGTTCACCAAGTTCAGAAAGTATCGTGCCGAGAAGGGCATCAAGTGACATCTTATCGCTCCCTACACAACACAACACAATGGCATGGTGAAGAAATCAAGGAGATGGAGAGGTGCATGCTCAAAGACAAAGACATGTCGCCTGAATTCTGAGAAGCAATGACGATTGCAATGTCATCCTAAACCATGTGCCAAGAAGGAATGTCCTTGCGAAGACCCCATTTGAGGTCTCGCATGTGCGCAAACCAAGCCTCTTTTAGTTCGGTTGTATGGCACACGTGAGAACAACACGCCCACAACTGACCAGACCAAGTTGAAAGACCTGAAAGACCAAAGCAAGAAGATGGTCCTCCTCGGCTACGAGCCAGGGAACAAGGCATATCGGCTCTACAAGTTGGGGGATGTCGGGTGCACATCTTCCAAGATGTTGTGTTCACTAAGTCGAAGTAATAGAGGTGGACATGAGTTGTAGAGAAAGAAGGGGGAAGGAATGTTTCAACCCAAATGAGACATCTGAAACCCGACATGATCTCCAATTGCGAGTGGCGAACATGCCAACTCGAATTCCTCTAGATCAGAGTGAGTGTCAAACACTCTTAGTGTTGCTCCTTTGGTAAACCAAGACTCGGGGAGATTTGTATCTTCTCGTCATTGATAACACCTACTTCAACGTAGCATATCAGGGAGAACCACTATTGTCTTGCCCAATGAGGAACCTTGTTGGAAGGGGACAAATCCCTGGTAGAACCATCCAAGACATGGGAACTTCTAATGGGGTCTCTGTGGAGTAACCAAATTCCTTCCCGGACAACGAGCTTGACACAAGATGAATAAATGAAGACCATCATCAAGAACGGGACTTTGGAGCTTGTTGACCCACCGACAAATTGTAAGATGAGGAGAAATGACGACTGGGAGCTGCTCAAGCACAAAGCGAGGCTAGTAGCTAAGGGCTACATGCAGAGAAAGAGGAATGACTTTGGCGAAGTATTTGCCCCAATCGCATGGATGGAGTCCGTGCGACTTCTTTTGGCATTAGCGGTTAGATGAGGTTGGTGTGTCCATAACATGGATGTTAAATCGACCTTCCTCAATGGAGAGCTGGAAGAGATTGATGTTTGTTGAGTTAATCTTACCATCTAGAAGGTAGGGAGACGTCCAGATCTGGACGCACACAGTATTGTTAGAGATTGAGTCCAAATTAAGATTCGAAGAGTCCAGTTCGTATTTAGGGTGGATTTTTATTTGTAATAGGTTATAGATACATGGACCTTCACAGGGGAATAAACGAGGGAGTTCCAACAATTGGTATTCAGAGCGAGGTCAATTCGAGGGCCAAAAATTGTACCTGGGCAGACTTGAGCCGAGGATGCTAGGGCGCGGTGGTAGTGTGGTACGCGCCGAATCCGACGTGGGACTCGCGAGATTCCAAGAGATCACGTCAGGGCGGTGTCGAATCAGGTGGATTCGACGGCGTGGCTGAAGATTTGGACGAAGCTCCCAAGTTATCGGTTCTCTCAAGCGGAGAGGGCAAAGGCAGCAGCATGCTCAACAGAGGCGTGCGTGGCGACACCTGCAGCAGCAACGCGAACGAAGGGGTGACGGCACGCTCTTATGTTTGTGAGGGATTAAGCCGCGCAAGCTAGGGTTGCTTAACCGATCGAGCAGCTCGGGAATGGGAGGGGCTTCGTCACGCATGTGAAAGACACCTAATGGATCGTACCCAAAGGCTTCTGTTCAATTGTTGAACATACACTAGAGGAGTACGCAAGATACGAAGGGAAAATCAGTGGAGCTTCAATATCCAATGCTAACAATGACCAATTATATAGCATGAGCTATCAAGATGAAGGTGTTTTTGAAAGCACAGGGGTTATGAAGAGTTGTGGATGCAAAAAAAAAAAAGGATAATGTTGATAAAAAATGGATAAGTTGGCTCTTGCAGCTATCTATCATGCTATCGATGAAGACACTCATGCGAATTTCCAAGGAGACGGCAAAAGGCGCTTGGAAGACGATCAAGACTGAGTTCTTGGGTGAGGAACATGTGATGCAAGGATTCAAACTATCCAAAACGAGCTTGATGTGATGCGCATGAATGAAGAAGACTCCACCGACGACTTTGCCGTAAGGATGATGGTCATTGTCAGAAAGATTTGTGGTCTTGGTGGGATTGTTGAAGAAAGTTATATCGTGAAGAAATTGTTGTTTGCTCTGTCTTTGAAGTTTCTCAACATTCCATTTGCTATTGAGCAATTTGCTCACTTAAAAACGATGACTATAGAGGAACTCGTTGGTAGACTCGAAGCACATGAGGAACGAATTCGGACGAAATATCAACTCGAAACTTGCAATACTAATTTTTGGTTAATTTGACTAGGGGGCACGGTTGTATATAAAGACCCCTTACAGATAAAAACGCCTTTAAAATTGTTTAGGACTCTCCCTAAAACACTTAGACTCCAACTCTAACTCGTACATAATGTGGACTTTTCTAATCAAATAATCTTCTAGAAACATGATTAACCCAACAATCACCCTCGTAATCATGTTTTCTAGGAGACACTCACACTAATGTAAGATGAAAACACATATTCCATCCTACACACTTAGGATAGACACTACACCACAAGAATGATCACTTCATCCTACACACTAAGGGATGGGTACTACATCTCAAAGAATGATCACTTCATCCTACACACTAAGGGATGGGCACTACATCCCTTGAGATGGGCACTACATCTCAGACATTAATTTGGATTGGTCACTACAACCCTTTAGGGTGGACACTACACCTCGAAGACGAACACATCATCCTGCACGATTGTGTTGAGTGGGATGAACACATCATCCATCGAGACGAACACATCGTCCCAAACACTCTACTTCGCACAGACACCTTCTTTGTCGCAAACCATCATCAAGACAGTTCGAGCTCACCAGTCCAATTGTGCTACTCTGCTATGTTCTGAAGTCCAGCTACCAGGCCAAGTACAGAGCACAATAGACCCACCCGCCCTAGTTGCACTTCATCTTATTCACCACCAAGCCCAACTAGGCCCAGCCTAGCTAGCCCTTACTCTATCACTAGGGCCAGTCAAGCTCTGTAACAACCACCACTGGATAGGAATGCCTTCTTCCGAGCACTTCTCACCTGCATGCCCGTCTAGTCTTCCGTTCCACACTTAGACTCAAACTCTAACTCTTACCTAATTTGGACTCTCCTAGTCCAATAATCTTCTAGAAACATGATTAATCCAACAGAGGGCAAGAGAAGCAAAGGAGAGGAAGAAGAAGCAAAGAGACAAGTCAAAGATTTGATGCTTCACGTGTCAAAAGTTTGGGCACTTTGTCGGTGAGTGTCCCAACGACAAGGAAGATGAGAAGGTGTTTTTTGCGTTGAAAGAGAAATTTTGTTTTGATCTCACATCGAAGAGTGCTCAAGGTGGATATATCCATGCCCAAAGGGTGTAGTTGTGTCCACTCCAGGATAAAACCCAAATTTGTGTTCATGTTGTAGTTGTACCCACCCCAAGGGGTGTAGTTGTGTCCACCCCAAAGTTATGTGTGTTCGGGATGTAGTTGTGTCCATCCCAGGGTGTAGTTGCGTCGACCCAAAGTGTGTACAGGATGGAATATATGTGTCTCCATCCTAAGTGTGTCCTACAAAAAAGATTAGAGGGTGATCGTTTCTAGAAGGTAAGGAGACGTCCAGATCCGAACGCACATAGTATTGTTAGAGATTAAGTTAAGATTAGAAGAGTCCAGTTCGTACTAAGAGTGGAGTCTTATCTGTAATAGGTTATAAATACCTGGGAATTCCTAGAGGAATAAACAAGGGAGTTCCAACAATGTTGGACAGCCACATGGGCTTCATCAAGAAGCAAGAAGACAAGGTGCTCAGGCTACGCAAGGCGTTGTACGGGCTGCTAGATGAGGTTGGTCTATCCATAACATGGATGTTGAATCAGCCTTCCTCAATGGTGAGCTGGAAGTGGAGGTTTATGTTTGACGGCCACCGAGCTTCATCAAGAAGAAGCAAGAAGACAAGGTGCTCAGGCTACGCAAGGCGTTGTACAAGCTTTGACAAGCGCTAAGAGCATGGTACACAAAGTTGGACAAGAGCTTAAGAAATTTGAGTTTCTCCAAGTGTGCCAACAAGCATGTTGTGCACACTCAACGTTCTGTCCAGGACCATTGATTGTCGAGGTGTATGTGGATGACTTGATCATCACCGAGCCTGGCAAGGAAATCAACGGTTTCAAGTGTGAGATGGTGACTATTTGAGATGAGTGACCTTGGACTCCTTAGCTACTATCTCAGAATTGAGGTAGAGCAAGGGAAGAATGAGGTCAAAATTTCTCAGAATGCCTACGCGCAAAAGCTAGTGGAGGAGGGATGAAGGGTTGCAAGCCAGCTCTCACTCCAATGGAGGGACTGAAACTGTCTAAAGGGAGCATGAAGAAGGCAGTAGATGCGACGAGCTACCGCAACATTGTCAATAGTCTACGCTACCTTGTCCAAACTCGACCGGACATAGCTTTTGCAGTGGGCTACGTGAGTCGTTTCATGGAGGATACACATGGGTTGATCAACAACAGAGAAGAAAAAGGGCTTGGAGCTGATAAGGTTCAGTGACAATGACATGGATGGCGATGTTGATGACTAGAAGAGTACCGATGGGGTTCTCTTTCGCCTTGGCTAGAGTCCAATCACCTAGCAGTCACATGCAGAGGGTGGTGGCTCTCTCAAGCTGTCAGGTAGAGTATATTGTTGTCGCCACTGCTGCTTGTCAAGGGATATGGTTTCATTGACTTCTTCAAGAATTTACGGGAGAAGAGGTCAAGGCGCTAAGGCTGCTAGTGGACAACAAGTCAGCTATTGCTCTGTGCAAGAACCCCGTGCTCCATGACTGCAACAAACACATTGATGTGTGGTTCCACTTCATCCGAGACTGCATTGACAAAGGACATATTTTCCTCAGATTTGTGGAAACTGACAATCAGCTTGCTGACATTCTCACCAAAGCATTGGAAGGATCCGGTTCGGGGGGGGGGGGGGGGGGGGGGCGTGCTCCAAGCTTGGGATGAACAAGGTGAGAGGAGAGCAACACATTTGTGAGGGAGAAATGTAAGTCAAATGTGTTCCTCACTAATCAGCATCTACTAGTGAGGTTTAGAAGTAGAATCTGATGGAATCGACACTGTAGCAATTGGTTATTGTAGCACCGGACCAAGACTTAATACATCCATCAGTTACTGTGGTACCGATTTGCTGTTTCAGTTGGTTACTGTAGCTATAACAGAAGGGGAAGCGCGCTTCCCCCAAAGCAGCTCAGCTGCATTCTTCCCCCCACACAGCCACTGTTTCACCCCTCATTAGAGGAGAGAGGGAAGAGAGGAAAACACCTAGTGCGCAAGAGAAAAATTTAGTGAGGCATAAACCTCACCCATATTCCTGTTAAAAGGAGTTTTAGGCCAACACACACAATGTAACCAGAAAACATAATTTTACCTAGTGGTGCCAGATCAATACACCAAGCAACAGTATTAAACAGGGAAGTAACAATTGCTTAACTTTCACCTAGACACTACAGTGGTTTAGACTTTAGAAATTTGAAGCATAGGGACGGGCAACAAATATTAGCAGCCCACTTAAACTACTATTTATGTACCATAAAAATTCCTATTATAAACTCCATTGCACATACACAATGAAGGTGGCACATAGAACATAAAAGTACAAACCATTGGACGAAAGGCTAATCTGCTAAATAATTCTAAAATATGGTCTAATGTTTCGAGTTATAGTCCGGTGAAATAGACTAATCAAGGGATGATTACCCAACAATTGACACAATTTAATTCAGTTCCCAACACAGAATAATAATAACTAAAAAGAAATTAGGTGACCATGAACTTCACCTTCCTTCCCTCCAAGCAAAGATTGCACATATACAACCTATGTTGATGGTACAAATGTCCCTTCAATTGTTCGATGCTCCTGAACCTGCTTCGGCACTTTGGTTGAGCAGCAAGAGCAGATTGATCCTCTGCATTGTCACAAACACTACATGAAAGCCGGCACATTGCTCGTATCATCCTGTAGTGATCCCCATCATCAAAATATGCCTGTGTATCCTCATGATACCAGAAATCCCCTGCCTTTCCCTCGTTTATCCCAGTAGGGAACACAGAGAAATCGTTGACCAGTCTCATATAATCACCCAGGGCCTGTTAAAGGGAAGATCATTAATACATTGTATTCTTCTGACAAAACAGATAGCAGTCTCTAAATCACTTTAAATCTCCTCAGAAAATCAACATATTAACCAAATGATGAGTATAGATTAATAATACAGCATATATTTTATCCATTCACTTCTATGAACAGATATAATAGGGAGCAGCAACTGTTGTAACAAGAGAAACCAACATGCTCTCATGCATGAAATTCATCACAATAAAAAGTAATAAGTCCCCAACCAAGTTATTGTATTCAATACTTGTGGCAGCTATCTAAACAATAACAAAATACTTAATTGCTTGCCTCACCAAATTATCTGATAGACCGAACTACAAAGATATACAGCCTTAACCTTAACAGTCAATAAGAAAAGTTCAAATATTAAATTCAACTGTGGCCCGGGTTCAACACGACATTAAACCCGCATATAGTGGAGCTAATTCACCATTCCATTCACAGCACAAAACCCTTATCTGTGATCTAATTCCTATAACAGGAACCGATATCAGCAACGAAACCCAACAGAAACTATAGCCCCCCCCCCAAGATCCAACAGCGCATCCACGCCACAGATCAGGAACCGGTCAGGTCGAGGCCAGAGAGAGAAAACCCTAGGGAGACGAACCTTGGTGATGAAGACGGCAGGACAAAGGGTCTTGCAGATGCAGCAGTGCTTGTCATCCATCACGAAGCGGAGGCGAACGACGCAGGTGGAGCACACCTCGCGGTGCCCGCACGGCCCGTAGGCCACCCACTCCAGCGTATCCGCGCACACCGCACAAGTGTCGTCCATCTTCGGCAAGCGGCGGAGATCGGCAGCGGCGGCGGGGAACGTTAGGGCGCGGACGGAGCCACGGAAGGAGGAAAGGAGGAGAGAAGGTTCGGGTAGGCGAAGCGGTACGGTTTCCTTTTTTGCTTGCGAGTTTGCTGGCTTTTATTGTTCTGCAATTTGGGCGGGGGTTATTCAACATTTGCCACCCTTATAAATACCTAATAGTTATTTACCATTTTTATGAGTGGTATCTATAATTTGCCACCGTTTCAAAACATTATTTAGAATTTACCATCCTAATGCTAATTAGGTTTGCCGAATCACTAGTTTTCATTTGATGACATGACAGCTTCTAATAAAATGACACTTTTACCCTGGCCACCCCATTGAATTGCCAACACTTCATTTTTTTGATCTGGTACACGAACTGAACACAGTAGAATTGATCAATCTTTCCTCGGCCATCCTTGCGCTCTCCTCTCCTCTGGCCTTGTAAGTGCCTCTCCTCTGGCCTTGTAAGTGGAATAGCAGTGCATCCCGAGTGCATCTCGTACCAGTGACGGTGGTGGAGGGCACGCCTTCCGACTGCTGTGACTAACAATGGAGCTGGAGTGCTTTGGGCTGTCTCTACTGAGCACTGATGGCAGCCTACAACTCAGGTGAAGCTGGTGCATACTGTAGGACCAGGGCAGGTCTCGGCAGCGGCAACGTATCAGAGAAAATGAGGGGCAGTTTAGTAATTTAAAGGAGGTATTAAGGGGGCACAAACGTAAATTTATAAGGGTATGCCATGTCATCTATTTGAAAATGATGATTTGTCACGTTTAATTGGCATTAGGATGTCAAATTATGAACAAAATTTCATAATGATGGTAAATTATAGATATCACTTGTAAGAATGGTAAATGACTATGTAGTGTTGGTAAGGGTGGCAAATGTAGAATAATCCCAATTTGGGCGTAGGGTGTGTGTTCGGCGTATTGGATTGGGTAATTCGTGATTTTTAAAATGCGGATTTATTCTTATCCGAAATTGTATTTAAATTTTCAGGTATTTGAAAATTCGAGTTATCCATTTTACTTGAAAAAAATAGAAAGATGGTAATTGTTTGTTATATGAAAGTGTAAATTAGTCAGGATAAAAATACATCCCTAGTGTAAAATGCTTTGGTATAATTATGTTGCTACATTCTTATCAAGCAAGCTATGATACGTGGACATCGATAGTATGTTTAAATTACAATCCTCATTCGATCAAGTTGTCCACATGATTTCACTCATTGAAACAACAAGCACAAGAAGAAAGTCATGATTTCACTCATTAAACAACAAGCACGAATTTTTTTTTGTTTTAGCGTTAAAAAAACCTTATTCGCAAAAGTAGCATGTCACTATATTTTTTTTCAAAAGTAGCAACTTATTCGCACAGTAAATGTGCGAGTCGAACATCAGTTGTGCGAATTGACACGTGTCGCAATACAATTAAGCGCTGACTGATTCTGCGTGCTTTTACCTGCGGGACCCACCAAGTTGCACATCTAACGTGCGACTCGCACTCTAAGGAAGCGACTCGCACTACCGTGATGCTAGTCGCACGACTGATGTGCGAGTGGACCCCACGTCTTCACGAGCGCTTGGCCACAAGCTTCACGGGCGTTTGGCGCGAGCGAATCACGGGCGCGTCGCGAGCTTCACGGGCGTTTGGCGCGAGCGTGCGCTGCGCAATCACGGCGCGTGGGTGAGCGGCCGCGCCGGGCTATAAAAGGAGTCCTCCGCCTCTGCTACTTTGCAACGGTTCAGAGCCAAGAAGAGAGGAAAGAAAAAAAAAGAGGAAGAGGGAAGGAAAAAAAAGAGGAAGAAGAGAAAAAAGGTAATTTAATTAGTTATTTTATTATTGAATTAGTAGTAGTTGTAATATTTTATTAGTAGTAGTTTTAGTATTATTAATTGTATTTAGGCATGGTATAAAAGTTATGTATATTCTTATTGTTACTAGAAATAGATAGTGTAATATATTGTATTATCATTAGTTTATGTATGAATTGAACTATAATTATCATTAGTTTATGTGATATATAAATTTGTATATTATATGTAAGCATGTATAAAATGGCTTACAAAAATTATTTGCATGCATTTTGTGAATATAA
This sequence comes from Tuctoria greenei, assembly GCA_036927565.1. Lineage (NCBI taxonomy): Eukaryota > Viridiplantae > Streptophyta > Magnoliopsida > Poales > Poaceae > Tuctoria > Tuctoria greenei. The sequence goes on along the minus strand of JAYESD010000001.1, from coordinate 103,197,644 downwards.
TAGTGTAATAAAGATGTAGTCATACAATAATGGTAATAAACATATAAAAAATAAACCATAAACGCAAATAGATCCTTTATAAAATAAAGAAAGTCTATTAATTGTATTGATGTAAAAAAGTAGTTGAATAATTATTATAAAATTGGAAATAATAATAATAATTCTTATATTAACAAAATCAAATATTTAGTAGGTATGGAAGATAAAGTAACATTTCAAATATATTTTGGAGAAGGGGAGATAATATATGGTCCAAATGGAGTGGATTTATCTGCATTTAGGTCAGTAACGAAAGGAATACCAAATCCAACAACGAGAACATATATGGGTATTTGTAATTGGTTGATGCGGAATTTTAAGCTCAATGAAGAACAATTCGAACTGAAGTATTACGCAATTATTAGTCGTACAAATATGAATTTTTATGGAGAGTTACTTGAAATGAATGGAACATCAGTTTGGAGGAATTATACTGAAAGGGCCATTCAATACGGATGGCCTTTAATTCTCTTTTTGGAAGTAAGAACTAGAGAGAGAGTTGATGAGACACCTCATACGGTCGTTGATGGGAACGAACAATGTGATCGTAGAGAAGGTGAAGATTCAGAAAATGATGAGGAGAGTGATGCACCTATTGATGTTCACATTGAACCTACAGGTGCAGCAGATGAAGGAGAACAATTGAATCATTTAGTTGATCAAATTGTTCAGGAAGATAGGGATTATGAGAATATTTCTGATAATAATTCTTCAGATGATGATGAAAATGTTCCAGTACCTGCAGAATGGAACAATCAACAATTTCATAATTTTAGAGTTCATGAAGATCCTCATATTCCATGGGAATATAACGAGAATGATATAACCGTGGGATCTTTATTCAAAGATAAAGAATCATTAAAGGGTGCAATGAAATACTGGTCTCTTTCAATGAAAAGATCATTTGTAACTGCAAGGTCAAATAAAAAATCTATGATGTCAGATGCGTTGATTCAACGTGTCCGTTTCGTGTCCACGGATATGCTCAAAAGTGGAGCGGCCTTTGGAAATGTTCTATATTTATTGATCATACTTGTGAGTTGCATAAACTTGAGAAGTGCAATACTGCTCTTAAATCAGAGTTTATTGCAAATTACATGTATGCTCGAGTTGTAGATAATGTTGGTTTTGAGCCAAAATCTATTATCAACACTATTCAGCAAGATTTCAAATACACAATAAGCTACTCGAAGGCTTGGAATGCCAAAGTGAAGGTGTTAGAGAAGAGATTTGGTACCTTTGAAGCATCTTATGATAATTTGCATAAATTGTTAGATACCATACAGAGGAGAAATATTGGGACATTTATTGACATTATGGATGTTCCGAATCCCAAAATTCCTGGGAAGTTGATTCTTCAACGTGCCTTCTTTTCTCTTGGGCAAACGATAAATGCATTTAACTATTGTAGACCAATTCTTTGTATTGATGGAACTTTTCTAACGGGAAAGTACAAAGGACAGATTTTGACTGCTATTGCAGTGGATGGTAACAATCAATTGTTACCTATTGCATTTGCCTTTGTGGAAGGTGAAAATACTGATAGTTAGTATTGGTTTTTGTATCAGGTTAAATGTAGCGTGATTCAAGGTCGCGAAAATGTTTGTGTCATACATGACCGGCACGCTGGACTTCTGAAAGCTATAATGGATTTAAAGAACGGATGTCCTAACGGGACATTCCTATTATTTGGCCAGATATAGAATCGAGATGGTGTATGAGGCATTTGGGTGCCAATTTTTACAGTCACTTTAAGAACAAGGAACTTATGAACTTGTTCAAAAGTTTATGTTGTCAGAACCAACAAAGGAAGTTTGAAGCTTTATGGAAACGCCTGGATCAGTTAACGAGGAAACAAACTGACAAAAGATTGGCAAGAGCTTCAAATTCACAAGCAGTTCCAGTTTCGGCACCTCTTAGCAGTCTTCCGTCAGATGATCATAATACAGCTCGTAGACCTGGAACATCTATTCGATCTTTTTCGCATTGGATTAAGAATGAGCCTAAAGAAAAATGGGCTTTGTTGTATGACAAAGATGGGGCTCGTCATGGTATTATGACATCAAATCTAGCAGAGGTATGCATGTAATATAATCTAATCTTAATAATATCGATTTAATATTGTTGTACTGAACTATAATTATCTGAACGTAGGTGTATAATTGGGTCATACGTGGTCTGAGAGGATTGCCACTTGTTGCAATTGTAGAAGGGATCATGAATGGAACTATGAACTACTTTTGTGATCGTTTTGCTATCGCATCTCGTCTTGTTGCTGACTCTAACCTTCTTTACATGAAGTATATTTCAGATTATATGGATGAGAAGATTAAAAAAGCTAGTTTACACCATGCAAGACGTATTGGAACAGCACAACACCGATATGAAGTGTTGTGTAGAGACAGAGTAGACGTTCTGGCAATAGTAATAGAAAAACCCAAGAGTGTATTCTCTATGAAACATATTGTGTATGCACATGCTCGAAGCCAAAATTATTACATAGACCTTGTTCTCATGTCATTGCGGTATGTTCTTTAACAATGTTGTCTCCAGTGATATATGTATCACAATACTATCTAAAGGAGACATTGAAGACAACGTGGAATGCTGAAATATATGGTTTTCGTATTTTTGGAGATTTCACTACAGATCCGGGACCTGACTTTGAGAGAGGCCCTGATACTACAAGGTTGAAGCAAAAGCGAGGACGTTGTAGGACTCGACGTTTCAGAAATGATATGGATGAGTCGGAAAGTAGAAGACTTCAAGTTAGATGTAGCACATGTAATGAGAGTGGTCATAGTTATAAGAATTGCATTCAAGGAAACATTAATGGTGCAGCAGAAGCGGTACCTTCAGGGAATGCTCAAGATGGTCGACGTCCTCGTCGCCCACGTAGGGCACAGGATGTGCCAGATGGGTTCGCTCATTGAGATGTTATGAGTCGTACAAGAAGTTGTGACATTTTTTAATACAGTATGTATTATGTTGTAATATATGATAATGCACTATGTCGTATTTCAAGAACTCGAATTATGTTGTCATAAATAAAGATATATTATAATAAATTATGCATTCTTGTTATGCAATGTTTCAATAATTTTTGTGCAGGTTATGGCTACACGAGGGAGCGGATGTCCAGAGTTGTTGGACCCACAGCTGGACTTTCGCCACTGCTCACATCTTAGTGCAGAACAAGGTCAACCGGTTGGAGTTCTTCAAGTTAGGCCTTGTAACGAGCTTATGCGGATAGACGATCGATGGATTGGACGGTATGATCTTATTTAAACTGGTACTCATGGTCATAAAGTTACTTTGTACTCATACCCTTTTAGTTACTTCATGGTCATAATGTTTTAGTTACTTTGTACTCATACCATTTTAGTTACTTAGTGCTCATGGCACCGTACAGGTTACGTGCAGCTGGACTCCTTCCTCTTTGTAGGATGATGCAAGCTCAGACATCAGTTGAGGAGAACAAAATGTTGAAGAAGTTGGCATTTGATAAGGCTCTTTTGTCAGCCTTGGTGAATCGATGGAGACTCGAGACTCACACTTTCCACTTACCGTGTGGAGAGATGGCACCGACACTGCAGGACGTGTCGTACCTCTTAGGTCTACCAATCACCGGTGATGTCGTATGTCACCCTGATTATGGTGATAATTGGCGTGACGACATACTATACCATTTCAATGGTATAGCCCTTCACCTCCGTGTCAGGGATGCGGATAGACCTACTTTGCCCTTGAACCAGGACCACAGACCATCTAAGAAGTGGTTGTTGCAGTGGCAGGTGCGTCATAAATTACGTAAGTGCCATAATAAATATGTGTTACTATTTACACATTTATGTAAGTGCACATTTTTTGTAGGCGAATAACATACATCCTGAAGCCGATGAAAACTCAGTGAGTAGGCATTTGGAGGCCTACCTATTGTGGTTGTTCAGTTGGATTATGTTCACGAGTACTCGCGGAGACTCAGTGGACAAACGACTAATCTACTTTGCTAGAGATATAGCAGATGCTACATCCGACAACGTTCCTCAGTATTCTTGGGGGTCTGCTGTGCTCGCAGCCACTTATCGAGGCTTGTGTGATGCTTGCACGAAGGTACAATTTCATTGAAAATTTTATATTACTATGTCATTTATACTAACATTTTCATTACTATTTAACTTTCATGCAGGTAACCCAGAGGGGTGTTTTGACAGGTTGTCCGTTACTCCTGATTCTTTGGTCCTATGAGCGTTTCTCCATTGGTCGCCCTTTTGTGGACTTAAGTCCATATGAGGACTCTTACTACGCGAGTGAGGACGATGACGTGGATGCTCCGACGATGGGGACGGTTTGGCTTCGACGCACAATACGTGTTTTTAAAGTTTGTAATTATTTGTAGACTATAATGTTCAATTCTTTCATAAATAACATCAATTTATGTCTTATACAGCGTAAGTATGGATCCGGTCAGACACGAAACTCGTATCCAGAGTTTGTGTCTAAGTTTGATCGCCTATGTGGTAACGAAGATGTCATTTGAATGCCCTACTCCGATGAGTCTTTGTCATACCGAGCACCGAGTGGGTTGTCCTCGTTGTGCACGTGAGACAGAGAGTACTAGTGGACAAGGAAAAGTCTTGTGTTCGACGTGTATGTCGAGGAGTACTCAGCACATCGTGTGATGCGTCAGTTTGGTCGGCAGCAACCAATACCCATGCCTAGAGGTCTACGGGTTCCTAAGGAATTTCACGAGTAAGTTTTTTTGTACATAATACAAATAACTATGAAAACATTTTGTTATGATTCGTAACGTCATATGTCATATCCAGGTACTCGCGTAAGGGTCATGCCAACGCGGTTTACATGCCGCGTATGGTGCCATGGGTCCAGCAATGGAGAGATGCTCTCCATGACATAATTCATGATACATCGGTGTTCACGCCTGAGGCGTACGTGGAGTACCTACCGTGGTATGTTCCTCGTACACGTACTAGAGTGACATATGCACCACATGACCCAGAGCCACACGTTCCTTCTACGTCAGACACGTATCCGATCCATAGAGATCACGAGACTTTCATAGCGGTAACAAAATATTTTACATTGTACATCACATGATTTGACTTATGAATTCATAATTCTATAACCATTTATTTCTCTTTGCAGTACGATGAGCTGCAACATGCAGATTACGAGTCGTCTACCGTCGTAGATAGAGTGGAGAGAGGCATGCACGTGACCATGGCCGACTTGGTTCAAACACTGAAGAAGGTTAATGGTAGGATCAAAAGTGCTATGAAAAGTTTGTCTTGCACACATTCTTGTCGTCGGGACACTTTGGTACAGCAGCCTAGGTACGCTCCACCTCCGCAACCACGTCCTTCGACTTCGGCACCACCGGTTAGACCGTCGCATGCTGTTGGTGAGACATTTTTCTATAAATTGAGAAATTGCATTTTGTTCGTATGATAATTTTTGTATATTAATATTTCATACCTTTAATTATGGCATTGTAGGACCATCTACATCGCATTCTCGTCCCCCACGTTTTGATAATGTTGGACCCTCGACGACCTACTCTCGTCCCCCGCCCCCTCCAGTTGCAGATGGACCTTCTACTTGGTATCAAGGTATAGTACTTCATTTGTTTCCATTTTCTATATTGTTCATTTGTACTAACTTATATATTATAGGTATGGCCTCTAGCGACTATGGATTCGAGGACATTGTACGAGAGACATCGCCTGCTGATGAGTTTGCTTGGCAGTCATACTTTGAAGATGAGTCGCATTTAGATGATGTTCCACCACCGGCGACGCAATCGTCCCAAGATGAGGATCAGTATAGCACGCTTCATCCTGCAAACCGCACTAATAGGGGTCGTCCACCTAACTTCTATAGTCCAGAGGCTCAGATTAGGCATCGACCGACACATAAGCGGACTCGGCGTGGTAGGCAGTAGTAGGTATCAGTGTTATATATTTGTGTATTGTTGCGACTATGTACTTTTACATTATGTGGAACTTTCAAATGATGTTGTTTATGCAACAAATATCTATGTTATTTCATGTCGATGCTATTTTCAAACGATGCTATATTTGTGTATCATTGTGACTATGTACTTTGACAATATGTGGAACTTTCAAACGATGTAGCAATAAGTGTGTTGTCTACATCAAATGTAAAGTTTTCAGAACATCAATCCTTATGAACTGTAAAACAATAAGTGTGTTGTCTATATCAACTGTAAAGTATTCAGAACATCAATCCTTATCAACTATAAAGCAATAAGTGTGTTGTCTACATCAACTGTAATGTTGTCAGAACATCAATCTTTATCAACTGTAAAACAATAAGTGTGTTGTCTACATCAAATGTAAAGTTGTCAGAACATCAATCTTTATCAACTGTAAAAGCAATAGGTGTGTTGTCAACATCAACTGTAAAATTTTCAGAACATCAATCCTTATCCACTTTAATGCAATAAGTGTCTTGTCTACATCAACTGGATATTTTTTCAAAATTCACCCTCTGTAAATAGGTCTACCCGTGAGTACTCGTCTTCTGCAACCAAGTCACAAAAAAGGATGGCCAATAGAGGTCGTGGTACGCGAGGAGGTGGAAACTCGAGGGCAGTTCCTTAGAATTACATGATCGGAGGTCCAGCTTGGTACGAACCAGCATTAGATGAGTTTCCTCTTTTTTCCAAGAGTGATTTTAGTTCCTATCGCCCTCTTCGTCCATATGATAACAGTAAGCAAGAGTGGCCTCAGTGTCGTTGTGCTCTTGATTGTGTTGTGCAAATGATGGATCAAGGAGACGACAACGGACGTCGTTTCTTTCGTTGTCCTGTTGGTGGAGTAAGTATACAATCTTATTTTCACACAAATTTCTGATATATGAAGTTCTAATACCAGTTTATATTTTCAGTGCTACTACGATGATGAAAACTGTAGATATACACTTTGGGTTGATCCACCACCTATTAAACCAATACAAGAGTACATTAAACATCTAAAACGTTGCAATCAAGATTTGGTGGCCGAACTTGCTGAAATGGAACTTCAACAAATGGAGTCTTATCCTACTACAAGTGACACACATGAAAATGAAGATAACATGGTGTGCAATAACATGTATTGTAACTGCCCACATCACAAGTAGTAATCAAGAAGTAAGGTGTGTTATGAGTACGACGATGCACGTAGGTTAAACGTTTTATTTCATAAGTATGTGTAACTGAATTTTGCCTTATGTACCCTAGTAGTAGACAGGCAAACAACATACACATATTTTTGAAACTATGTAATTTCAATTTATGTAATTTCAGTATGGTTGTAATGCTTATTCATGATTACATATATATCTTCTTTTATATATAATATATATTTACGTGATTTTTATCACAAAAATTTATTATCGTCGTTCTTACTTTCAATCCCAATATGTTTCATTTATGTTCGCTTAATTTTTTATAAAACTCCTTATGTGTATTATTCACATTCTCATGTTCAGAAAACTTCATTATAATTTTTCAAAAATAAACCTCCAACTATTTTATAATTCTAGTTCAAAGTTCAATACTAACAACCGTCAAATTTTATAAAACAATCATTCAAATTTTCAATCTCAATATCTTTCATTGCTCTGCGTTGAATGATTATAAAATATAGTAGAATTATAGTTCATATTACGCTCTTTATAATACTTTATTACAAAATTTTCAAAATGAACCGTTAACTATTATTAATTTGCACTTACAGACCTAACGGACATATGGTAATGACGTCCACGGCGGACGCAATATAGCAAGATGCGAGTCGCACGACTACAGTGCGTGTCGCACGACTATGGTGCGAGTCGCACTTCTGTTCTGCGAAATGGTGGGCCCCATGGCGGAATACCTGTTGACTCAGTCACCAGTCGCTCCAGGTGGGACACGTGTCCAGTCGCACTTCTACTGTGCGACTCGCACGATAAATGTGCGATTGCTCTGCTAGTTTTGAAAAAAAATTAATATACATGCTAATGTTGCGAATAAGGTTTCAAGCACTAAGGAGAAAGTGTCAGTCATGTTCATGTATCAGTTTTCTTATCTTAGACTCTGTTTGGCACAACTTCTTCTACAGTTTCTTCATAAAAATAAGTTGAAGGTGTGTCAAACAGAAAGTTTCTGTAACATCTTATTAGTTCAACTGCTTATCAGAATGAACTAAAAGCAGCATATAAGCAGAAGCTGCTTTCCACCAGATTTTCGAACAAGCTGCTTTTGTAACAAGTTCTAGTTGCGCCAAACAGAACCTTACTATGGATGAACCAGCAAAAATTAACAAGCAACAAGGAATGATTCTATGACCCTGTTTGGTACAGCTTCTGCTGCAGTTTCTTCATAAAAATAAGTTAAAGTTGTGCTAAACAGGAAACTTCTGTAACAGCTTATTAGTTCAGCTGCTTCTCAGAATGAACTAAAAGCAGGACATAAGCAGAAGCTGTTTTACACCAGCTTTTCATACAAGTTGCTTTTGTAACAAGTTCCAGCTGTGCCAAACAGGGTCTATACAGGAAAAGTGCATTACTGTTGAGCCAATCCTAGTAACTACTCCCTCCGTCTCTTTTTATTTGTTATCGGCTAGTTCAAAAATAAACTAACCAGTGATAAATAAAAATAAATAGAGGTAATATTCCGGAAGGCGAGCAGGAGGCTCCACACTCGGCTGCTCCATCGGGTGCTCGAGCGTGCGCGTGTTGAGGGTGCGAGCAAGCGGAACGGAGGTGAAGTCGAGCAGGATGCTGCTTGTCGGGCGGGCTTGACTCGAGCAACAGAGGCTGGTGGCATGGAGGCAAACGCGGGAGCGAGAGGCGGAGCGCTCGACTATGGTTACATCGGACGATTGTGACCAGCTCCTTGGTTGTTAGCAGTCTGCACGAGGCGAGGAAGATCTGGAGGGTGTGTTTGTTTCAACTGTGGATTCGATTCTAGCTCTGAGCTGTAAAAAAAGGTGTTGTGAGCTCACAGCCATGGAGAAGCTGAAATCTGTTAAGGTGAAACAACTGTCAACGGTTGATTTTGTAATACACGTCCGTTATACCACTATTCCTCAAAAAAAAAGATTGTATAACTAATATATATAAAAATATGTCATATAAGTAACCCGAGTTTGGCACGATGTCCAGGTGAAACACAAATGATCGATTTGAACCACGTTTCATGCTCTGAGCTGTTGAGAAATTCAATCTTTTATTTTATATGTCGTGTTTGTTAAGTGTTTTTCGTGTTTCTTCCCTGATATTTGAAATTTTCATTTTGAATCATGATTTTCAATAACCCTTATAATACTGTAATACATTTATGTCGCTTTAAACATAACACAGTACACACACATCATGAAAATATGCTCGATGGATATTCCTGGGTTGTGGTCACCACTTGGCCGATGCGGAGGCTTGCCGTTGGCCTCCTTTCTTGTTAGGTGGCGATGTCAGTATTGGAAAATTGCGTATCATTCTAAATTCAGATTCTAAATTGAGACAAGTTTCACAGATATTCAAAACTGTGATGCATACTTTACAGAGCAGTAGGTAGATCAACATAATAAACACTAGCGGAAACATATGGACTCACTTTGGATTCGTCGATGTAGATGTTGTAGGTCATCCGTGTGGCAGCGCATATCGATATCAAACAACTTCAAGCGGTCGCGTAGATGCACTGCCCAGAAACCTTATTGCCATCCCTTGTGCAGTCGTGAAGCCGACAACGATTCGGAGATACCGCTCACCCTCCTCTTCTATGCACGTCAAGGAAGAGTGTCGAAGTGTAGCAACGACACTTCTCTTGGTACTACTAAAGTGTAGCTCGTGGAGGTTCTTGTTTCGATTGGAGCACACAGAAATCAAGATCAAGATAGCGACACCAGAGATTTACGTGGTTCGAGCCGCCTGAGCGTAATACCCTACTCCACGGAGTGTGTGTGTGTTGTATTATGAATCGCTAGAAAGCGTTGTCTCTGGCTCAGCTTGAAGTTGTCCTTTGTATTGTGCGGCTCAGTCCTTTTATAGTCCAAGGACTGACTGTTACATCATTAGCATGACCCGACATGTGGCCCTGGCGTATTAAATAGCCTAATATATTGTCTACGGGTATTAAGCATGGTTAATAGTGTGATAACGTGCCTTAATGGCTGCGTTACCTCTATTAACAGTGCTCTGATCGTGTGTCGTTAATACAACATTAATGACACGTAATCAAGTCTTGTAATTGCCGCTTTGACTTGTCCCTTGAATGTTCATGCTGAAGGAGATCCGCCAATCTATTTGTTGATGAAGATATGGAGGCTCCACACGTGATAGCTTTGGTGCTTCTCTTTGCGGGGAGGTAGCTCTGGAACCGCTGTACATGTGTCTACACTGGAGCTTCCCTCTGCTCGGGCTTAGGTTCGGGGTCATTATACACGTGTTGATCACGGAGCTTCCCTATGTTGAGAGGTTAGCTCCGGATTTATATTTCACGCATCAATCTCCGAAGCTACCCATATGAGAGACGCGGATCCGGTATAATATGACATGTGGGGCCTGAGGAGGCCTTCGATTTTGACGGGTAAAACTCTTTTGCACTTCTTGCGGTATCATAGGGTACCCGGTACGCAGGGTACCGACAGTGGCCCCTAGGCCCATCTTTGGGAGAAACCCTTTGGGTTAAGTTATTCTACCAAAGGTGGGGCCATCCTTGATTCCCGTGCTTAGACTTCAAAAGTTTCGTAATGTGCCGTTGGGGCGATAGTCCAGGATTAAACCATTGCCGCGTGGCTTGTTATGAATGTGAGAGATGAGATCTTTGAGTGCGGATCTCACGCAATTGAAGGTCGCCAGTTCTCCATACAAAAACCGTATCAGTTTCGAGCGCCTTGTCAGGGTGCCGCCTTTGGGTCTCCCGCCGCCCATCATGACAACGATTCGCCTGGGGTAATAACCTCGATCTCTTCCTCGGGGTGGCCCCGGACCTATTCATCATGGACGGGGTAAATTTTTGAAATGTGACCCCACTCTTGTTGCGGTTTCCAACCAAGCGTCGCAGAGGGTTACTTAAGAAAGAAAGTGTGCATGGTTTGGAGACTATTTACGCTTTCGATCAGACTTGCGCTTAGAGCCTCCCAAACTTCACCTAGCTTTCTCTTCCGTCGCTCCACTTTGCCGCGATGGATTTGGGTCTTCCCAAGAGCCGCCTCAAGAGCAAGGATGATTTGATGAAGGTCCGGACCTATATGGGGTGGTCTAGTGACTCCTTCAGCCACCTGATCTGCGCCGGTGAGCTCCCGTTCAAGAAGGGGTGTAATGGCGACATGGTGTACTTCTCTGTGTACGCCATGGTGGGATTGATCCCACCTTTATCAACTATTCTTTTAATGATGCTGGACTTTTACGGTCTTCAGCTGTATCATCTTGGCCTCCATTCTCTTCTTCTAGTGGTGACTTTCATCCACTTCTGCGAGATGTGGGTGGGTGTTCCCCCCTGCGTCGAGCTGTTTTGTACCTTCTTCACCATCCACACCACCGACAAGGGGACTGAGCTTCTTGGCTTCTACTATTTCGTGAAGTGCAAGAACTGCCCCTTCAAATACTTGAAGTCATTTCCTTCCGGCAAATGGGATGACTGGAAGAAGGATTGAGTCATCATTGCAGTGGAGGAGCACGAGAGGTTGGAGCTGCCCGAAGGACTCCCCAATGTTGACACCGATGCTTAGAGTGTAGTTCCGGTGCTGTCAGATGCCTTCAACCCCGTCCTGACCAGGATCCGCGAATGCGTGGAGGCTGGAGTGACCCCTCATATTGTCTTCTGCAACTTCCTGGTCAACAGATGGGCTCTGCTGAGGAAGAGGGAGAAGCTTGCGTGGGCCCTCAACAGCGTGATGGATGACGACCGGATTGAATCTGGTCTGAAATCCAACTTGGATGACGAAGCTTTGAAGCTTCATCTTAAGAAATTCCAACATGGGATAAACGTCGACAGCAACGACATAGTTCCGCCGATAGCTTACCTTCCTCTAAACATGGAGTCGCAGTTCAGCAGAGAGCTCTGGAGGAAGATGTCAGCGCTTGATGACCTTGGTGAGGTGGAAAGGCGTCCGACCACCAGGGTGGTAATACCCGGAGCTTCCGAAGGGGGGCCTGCCCTCGCTCCGAGCCGAAGGGTTGAAGACATTGGCAAGGGCAAAGGCAAAGAGCTAGCGGAACCCTCGAGCCGGAAGAGGAAGTTGAAGCATGCTGATGGAGGTTCGTCAGGTGTAAGGATCGAAATGCCCAAGAGGGGGGGTGAATTGGGCTTTCTTTCAAATTTTAAGACAATTAAAGAACGAACTACTTAAGCCCAATCCCCAACGTGGTTCTAGCTATGCAATCAATGTAGATATAACTTGAAGTTAAGATTGCAAAACGTAAATAGAGGGAGAGGGATGCAAACGCTAGGGGACACGGAGGTTTATCCCGTGGTTCGGCAAGATCGCAAAGATCTTCCTACGTCCACGTTGTGGCACCCACCGAAGGGTTTTTCCACTTCCAATGTCACCGAGACAATGGAGTCTTCACTAATCTTCTCCGTTCGCCATCTCCGGCAAGGTGGAGCTCAAGACTTGTACAACCGTCGATGTTTCGGGCTTCCACACACACCTTGGCAAGCTCCGGAACGATCTTCTTCAACCTCTCACTAGCCTAGAGAGTTCAATCACAGAGAAAGAACGCACACAAGCTTCTCTCTAGCCTATTACAAATGATCTAAGAGTGTGGAAATGTATGCTCTAGGGTCTTGACTGCTCTTGGATGTGTAGTGGGCTTCATGCAATCAAGACTTGTCGAAATGACCGGGTTAGAGGGGTTTTATAGCCAGCTTAACCGAAATAGCCGTTGAAAAAGTAGGCTGACAGAACTTTTCTGTGCACACCGGATGATCCGATGTCTCCCCTCTAGTTATCATCGGTGTAATTACTTTGGCTGACGTCATTATGTCAGATATTACCGTTATTAGACCGATGTTGCCCCAGTCTTCTCATCGGATGATCCGGTGGCTCTTCCTCCAGAATTTGCTTGATCTTGATGCTTACTGGAGTGATCGACCGATGTGTGTAATTCTGCACATCGGATGATCCGATGCTTCACTTGCTCCAATTGTTCTGCAAACTGGATGGTTGCACCGATGTTGTTGAGCCCTTCACATCGGATAATCCGGTGAGTTCATTTGTCTGAGGTCTTTTTCTTCAGTTGAGTCAACTCGACCGATGTGTTCATTTTTTAAATCATCGGTTGATCCGGTGAGTTGATTTTGCTTGCTTCGAGTTGTTTTGAGTGAATCTTCTGTGTCTTTCTCGAATGACCTCTTAGACATTTGTTCCACACGGCTCTCTTATGATCCTTAAGCATTGTATGATGTCAATTTTTGATTGAGTGACTTAGACATAGAGCCTTCACATATTGTCTTTATCTCATGAGTTTGATCTCGAAAGTTGAGTATCTATGGATCTTCAATGGTATAATCATTTCATCTAATTTAGTGTTCATGGGGACCTTGCATTCACAAATTCATTAGTGAAGTTCAATGGTTGTCATTAATCACCAAAACCATTCAACATGAGGGGGCCTAGATGCTTTCAATCTCCCCCTTTTTGGTGATTGATGACAACATAATAATCAAAGCATAATAGTAATGAATTTGATAGAATGAGTCATAAAAGAATATGCAATGAATACGGATGTTACACTTGAAGCTTTAAACATCAATTAGTAGCACAAGTGTAAATTCAAAGAGATCAAAATCATAGATAAACAACAAATGAGTTCAAATGATTATGAGTTCAAATGATTAACAAGTAATGGAAAAATGGAAATAGGTTCATTACACACCAAATGAGCAAATAGCAAAGACACTCGACTCACTCCCCCTAACACTAGGACTCCCCCTGACTCTCTAACTCTTCTCCCCCTTTGGCATCAAGACACCAAAAAGGGATCCGAGCATCTACAGACCCTGAGAGCTGGGCGCGATGACGAACTGGTCACCGCCGCTGTCGTCGGAGCTGCTGGCCAGAGTAGCGGAGGAGGGTGCTGCCGGAGCCGAAGGTGCCACCGTCGGTGCCTGCTGAGGAGGAGGTGCTGGAGGTGCTGGAGCAGGGACACTGGTGACGGAGGCCGGCGTCTGAAGGAACAGTGAAGTGGCCGGCAGTGGGGAGTGAAGAGGAGCACCTGGAGCCAACAGCGGGGACATGCTGAACGAAGGGATCGGAGTGGAGGGAACTAGAGCCACTGGTGCAGCAGCTGGAGCCAAGACAGGAGGCGGAGGAGCTACTCCAGGCAGCTGCGATGGAAGGGCGATCCCGGTCTGGGTGTAGAGGTTGGTGATCAACCCCAGGATCCCCATCATCGCCTGCTGCGTCTACTGCTGCTGGTCCAGAGTGCGCTGGTGCATCTGGTCGATGAGCCCCGTCAGCCGATCAGTGTCTTCACGCCTCTCACGGGCGATCTGACGCTGCATCTCCTGCTGCTGCTGCTAGAGCTCAAGAAGACGCGCAGCCTGCTCCGCGCGGGCCTGCTCGGCGGCCAGCCTGTCCAGCCGCTGCTGCTCGACCATCTGCTGGAGGAGCGAGGTCAGCTCAGACGGCTGCGTCACCTGTGCCTCAGTGACGGGAGGTGGAGTGGGAGGTGGCACTGTAGAACCTCCAGCCTCCGCGTCGTGCTGCCGGGGAGAGGGGGGAGGAGGGAAGTACTCCTTGACACTGTCGTCGGTGTCACTCTCAGACCAGATATGCTGCAGGTCCTCCCCTTGAGCCTCAGCCTCAGCAAGCCTCTCGTCCTCCCGCTCTAGGTCGGACCAGTCTTCCTCTGACAGACGGGCCTGGACCTGGCGCTCAACTGGACGACCAAGGCGACGGTCTCCAGGAGCAGAGGCACGATAGTGACCAAAGCGAGTCACACTCTCGTCAGCAAGCCGGGCCTGTGCTGCATCTCCCTCAGGCACCATCATAGAGCAAATGTAACTGATCCAGTGCCCGTAGACCATCTGCCTCATCATGCCAATCCCATCTGTGATTACGTCTTCCATCTCGCATAGGAGTATGTCCACGATATCGAAATCCATCCCGTTCATTATGTAGAACAGGAGGGTCTTCTGCAGACTTGTGAACCCCTCCAAGTAACCTGACCTCGGCAGGAGCGTGCGGCGCAAGGCGAGGTGCACAATGCGCGCAGCTGGGGTCAGGAGAGCTGGAACTCTCGGCTGGTCCGGAGAGAACGAGGGGCCAAACAGAGAGCAGATCTCGTCAAGCTGTGGTGCTACCCCTCCAGTAAGTGGCCTCCTCGGTGGATCTGCCTGCCCATAGACCTTCTCGTGCACGCAGGTGTCGTGCAGGTCCAAACCAAGAAGCTGCCCCAAAGTCTGCCTCGAGAGGTGGTAGCGCTGACCATTGAACATGAAGTCAATCGACCTCCTGCCCTCTGAGATGTACAGGGTCGCGTAGAAGACACGGACTCACTCTTCCACATAAGCACTTCTCTCATAAGCCAGCAGCTGCACCAAACCTCTGTATCTCTCAAAGAAAGGACAGACCTCAGTCTCCGCTGCCACTGCAAGCTGCCCCCAGTCCAGGTAGTTGTGCTGAAAAAGCTTGTGCCCCCGACGCCTGTAGGTCTCATAGAGAGACGCCTGGGTGACAGTCCAGAAGCGACTGTCCACAAGAGTCTCTCGGGGCTGTGGGAACCACTCCTCAAGCAGCACGTTCCAACGAAGCTTGCGTAGCTGCTTGGCCTTCATCTTCCTGTAGTCCGTCAACCGGACTCCCTCGGCCACATGGACAGTGGTGTCCATCTCGTGAATGGCCCTCTGAGCTTCCCTGTCCTCGCGACTGTCGGCGGCCGTCGGTCTTGGACGAGGAACGGCCGGGGACTGACCTCCCCGTGTCCGGGCTGAGCGCCGGCGGACAAGCGGCTCGACCGGCTCCTCCTCGATGTCGGAGTTGTCGATCACAGGAGGCTGCCGAGCCTCGCGGATCCTCAGGGATCCCCCACGGCCGCGCTCATGCTCCTCGGCGGCGCAAGCGGCCATTAGAGCCTGCTTCTCATCCTTCGAAAGTTTACGCTTCTTCGCGGCGGGCTCCGCGATCACTTTTCCCTTTCCTTTGCGGTCACGACCCATCTAGATGCAAAGGAGAGCTAGGGTTAGCGACGAACAAAGAAAGAATAGCGGAAACACCGATGGACGTCGCACGGCACGAGACAAACCTAGGCGACGGAGATCAAATGGAGACCGGGTGCGAAGTGGAGACGGCGGCGAGGTTGATGGAGATGAGGAGGTCGGAGGTGGAGGCGGCGCGTCGAGCGGCGAGCGGCGGCGTGAGAGTGGTGGCGGTGGTGCGGTGATTTGCGGCGCGATGGAGGTGGTGAGTGGCGAGGAGAGGCGGCAACGGTGCTGTGGACGGTGGAGGCGCGAGGCGGCAGGTGGCTAGGAGAGGCGGCGACGGCACTGTGGGCGGCGGCGGCGCGAGACGGCGGCGCTGCGAGCCGGTGGATGGCGGCGGCGGCCGGTGGACGGCGGCGGCGGCGGCGTCCGGCGGCGGCGGTGAAGTGGAGCGCGCGAGAGCAACGGCGATGGAGGCGGCGGCGTCGGGATCGGGGGAAGAGGGAACCGAAGGGGTACGGCCAGGTTTAAATAGTGGGTCCCAAACCCTAGCCTAAAATTTAACACCGGATGGTCCGATGATAAGGGGAGTGAACATCGGTCGAATTCCACAGTAAGGTTTTCCAGAATAGTGCAATTGACACCGGATGGACCGACGTCTAGGGTTTTGAGCATCGGTATACTCAAGGAGTCACTGAGGACATCGGATGAACCGACGTTAGATGAAGAGGCATCGGTGGAATTCATCAAGGTTGCTGATTTGTGAACATCGGATGGACCGATGTTTTCCAGAATGAACTCATCGTATCATTTTGAGATTCTGACTGAATTGGCACTGGAAGATTGAACATCTATTGATCCGATGGGTGAAGGACTTAGGCATAGGATAATCCGATGAAAACTAAACCCCAACATCCCATATATGTCCTTTGACCAAACAATCAAACAAAGGGAAACATATGTCTTAGGACTTTTTGGGCAACTCCTTACCCCTCAAAAAGCTAATATGCCAATAGCTTGGCTAGACCTTAAAGCAAATGGAACACCAAAAAAAAAATAGAGGGAAAAATATCCAAATGAGATGTAAGGCCCATGCTTTGTGAGGTAGAGTATGAAGACTACTATCTCAATGAAGCATGTTCCTCTAGGCATTAACGCACCTAACATTTTGATCTTTCCACCTTATATGAGTTGAGATATTGCATTTCAAACAAGTCTCCTTCTCATGAGGTGGGTTCCCCTTTGTGACAATCTACCGTATGCAATGCCAAACAAAATAGTGCAAGAAATAGAAAGAGTGCAAGTCTTATATGGCAGAGATAATGCAAGGCATAAAATAAATCTATCTTGCCAAGTTTAAACCTTCCAAAGGCTTCCTCAGGGAAAACTATTTCTAGCTCACCCCTATCCTTTGGGAGTTAGACAAGACCTACATGATATGCATCCTTACATGAACATGGCAACTTACATGACGTTAGATGCATCTAGCACATTTAATTCATTTCTAAGTCTAGAAAAGGTTTTCTCATCAAGTGGTTTAGTGAAGATATCCGCCAATTGTTCTTCGGATCTAACACCTTGCAAAGAGATGTCTCCTTTAGCCTCATGATCACGCAAGAAGTGATGGCGAATATCAATGTGTTTAGTGTGGGAGTGTTGAACGGGGTTTCTAGCTATCTTAACCGCACTTTCATTGTCACAAAGGAGAGGCACACAACCAATTTTAATTCCAAAGTCCAAAAGGGTTTGCTTCATATATAGAATTTGGGAACAACATGCACCGGCCGCTATATACTCCGCTTCCGCGGTGGACAAAGCCACGGAATTTTGCTTTTTGCTTGACCAAGACACTAGGGAACGCCCAAGCAAGTGGCACCCACCGGAGGTACTCTTGCGATCTACACGGCATCCGGCAAAGTCCGAATCTGAGTATCCCAAGAGTTGGTAGGTTGTACCTTTAGGGTACCACAAGCCCATACTAGGGGTATGCTTAAGATACCTAAGTATCCTAAAGATCGCCTTCTTATGCGATTCTTTAGGAGCCGCTTGAAAGCGAGCACATAAGCATACACTAAACATTATATCGGGCCTAGATGCGGTAAGATAAAGCAATGAGCCAATCATAGAGCGGTAGTGAGATTGGTCAATAGGTTTACCGTCCTTATCCGCGTCGAGATGGCAATTTGTTGCCATTGGAGTGCTTCTTGAGCTACAATCTCCCATCTCAAATTTCTTCAAGAGGTCCTTGGTGTATTTCTCTTGGTAGACAAAAGTTCCCTCTTGAAGTTGCTTGATTTGGAATCCAAGGAAGAAGTTGAGCTCTCCAATCATTGACATCTCGAATTCCCTAGACATCATTTTGCCAAACTCATGGCTAAAGGCTTCGTTAGTTGAACCAAAAATAATATCATCAACATAAATTTGACAAATGAACAAATCTCCGTTGATGTCTTTGGTGAAGAGTGTGGTGTCCACCCTCCCGATCTTAAATCCTTGCATGATGAGGAAGTCCCGTAGTCGTTCATACCACACCCTAGGTGCTTGCTTGAGCCCATAGAGCGCCTTGTGCAACCTATACACATGGTTAGGATTCCTCGGATCTTCAAACCCGGGAGGTTGTTCAACATAAACAAGCTCATTAATGTAGCCATTGAGAAAGGCACTTTTCACATCCATTTGATAAAGGGTAATATTATGATGTGAAGCAAAAGCGAGGAGAATACGAATTGCCTCTAACCGGGCGACCGGAGCAAATGTTTCGCCAAAATCTAGTCCTTCAACTTGGGAGAACCCTTTGGCCACAAGTCTTGCCTTGTTGCGGACCACAACGCCATTCTCGTCTTGTTTGTTGCGGTACACCCACTTTGTTCCGATGACGTTCTTGTCCTTGGGTCGCTCCTCCAACACCCAAACTTCATTGCGGATGAAGTTGTTGAGTTCTTCTTGCATAGCCATTACCCAATTTGGGTCTTGGAGCGCTTCCTCGATGTGAGTGGGTTCTACACACGAGACAAACGAGTAGTGCTCACAAAATGAAGCAACATGGCGGGAACGAGTACTTACGCCCCTTGAAGGACTTCCAATGATTTGGTCCATTGGATGCGCCTTGGAGATGCGTCCATGCCTCATAAGTGGTTGTGAAGCACTTGGAGATGGTGAAGCGTGTTGTTCCTCTTGTGGTTGGACTTGATCATGGACTTCTTCTTCATCTTGATGTTGTGTTGCTTGTGAGTCTTGAGTTGGCAATGGATCATCTTTCTCCTCTTCGTCTACTTGAGGCGCCATGGAGATGTTGTTGTTGGAACTTGAAGCTCCCCCTTGATCATGGCCCTCTTCAACTTCCGGCTTGATGTCTGCAATGGTCATGTTTTTCATGGCTTCTCGTAGAGGCTCATCATCTATTTCATCATGACCAAAACTCTCCCCTTGGGAGCCATTAGTCTCATCAAACTCAACATCACAACTTTCTTCAACTAGACCGGAGGTTTGGTTTAATACTCGATATGCTTTTGAGTTTGATGCATAACCAAGAAAAATACCAACATCACATCTTCTTTCAAACTTACCGAGCCTTTTCTTGCGGTAGATGTATCATTTGCACCCAAAGACTCTAAAGTAGGAGATGTTGGGCTTTCTCCCAATGAGGAGCTCATATGGGGTCTTTTGGAGTAATCGGTGAAGATAGACCCTATTTGCGGCATGGCACGCCGTGTTGATTGCTTCGGCCCAAAACTTCTCCGACGTGCCGTAGTCATCAAGCATTGCTCTTGCAAGAGTGATGAGGGTTTTGTTCTTCCTTTCAACAACACCGTTTTGTTGAGGAGTGTACGTGGCGGAGAATTCATGCTTCACACCTTCACGGTCACACCACTCCCCAATGTTGTAGTTCTTGAATTCGGTGCCGTTGTCACTCCGGACCTTGATAATGGGAAGTTGGAATTCCCTTTGAGCACGGTTGGCAAAGGTCTTGAACACTTCCGGAGTTTCACTCTTGTCACCTAAAAATAGAGTCCAAGCATAGCGAGAGTAGTCATCAACTATAACAAGACAATAGAGGTTACCGCCAAGACTTTGGTATGTGGACGGTCCGAAGAGGTCCATGTGGAGTAGTTCAAGTGGCTTGGAGGTTGACACCATTGTCTTCATTGGGTGGTGTGAAGCAACTTGCTTCCCGGCTTGACATGCGCTACAAAGCTTGTTCTTCTCAAACGTCACATCCTTTACGCCGGTCACCATCCCAAGCTTGAATGACTTCTTAAGTTTGCTCATTCCAATGTGTGCTATGCGTCGGTGCCATAGCCAACCCAAGCTTGTCTTAGTGAAAAGACAAGTGGTTAGGCTAGCATTCTTGTTGGAGAAATCTACTAAGTAGAGATGTCCATGCCGAAATCCTTTGAAGATAAGCTCTTTGCTTGCCTCACTACTCACAACAACATCATCCTTGCTAAATGTGCATGTTAGTCCAAGATCACAAAGTTGTGCAATGGAAAGTAGATTAAAGCTAAGCGACTTAACATACAACACATTAGAAATGGATAAATCATTCGAGATAGCAATTTTACCTAATCCTATTACCTTACCCTTAGAATTGTCACCAAAAGTAACTTGTTCATGATTACCGGGGTTTTCTATGGTGGTGAACATACCATCATTGCCGGTCATGTGTTGAGTGCACCCGCTATCGAGTACCCAATGCTTTCCTCCGGCTTTGTAGTTCACCTACACACATGAAGTTAATTTTTGACTTTAGGCACCCAAGCCAACTTAGGTCCTTGTATGTGAGATACAAGTGTCTTTGGGACCCAAAGTTGCTTGGGGAGCTTCCCCTTCATGCTCTTCATGTCTTTGCCAATGAACCTAGCTTTCACCTTGCCATTCACTTTGCTTAGAAGATAATAGCGATCATTGAAAATAGATTTGTAGTTAGTAGGCAATTTAGGTGAAGGTCGGTTAGGAAGAGGACACTCCCTTGTGTGGTGACCGGTGACCTCACAATGTTGGCAATAAGAACCAACTTCCTTGATGAAGCTTGTTCTAAGCTCCGGTGAGGGCACCTTTCCTTTGTTGGGTACCGGGAAGGATCCAAGTCCTCTTTTGTTGAAGACTTTCGCTTGTTGGAAGAGGATTTCCTTGTGCTTGACTTCACCTTTTGAAAGTCTAGCCACACTAGTGCGGAGACTCTCAATTTCCTCCAACAAGTCCTTCTCCCTAGTATTAGCTTTTAAAGACAAAGACTTGTCCAAGACATTAGAGACATGCGAAGTAGTGGATATCTTATCATTAAGAGTTTGTTTCTTTGCATCTTTTAACTCTTGATCAAGCATGTCATGAGCAATGTTAAGTGTTTGGTATTCATGAATTAGCTTGTTGTGCTCCTCCAAGAGAGTTTGGTGTGCTATGTTGAGCTCATCATTGTCTAGCTTGATTTTAGCATTTTCTTCCTCAATTTGCTTGACATGAGATTTGAGCGTGTCATGCTCTTTGAGTATGCTTTCATACTTGTCAAGCAAATCAAGGTTAGCACTCTCAAGTTTAGCACGAATCTCTTCAAGAGTTTTAACCTTACTCTTCTCTCTCTTAATGATAGCATGATATTCATTTATCAAAGAGGTTAAATCATCGGGGGAAAGCTCATCATCACTAGAGTCGTCACATACCTTGGTCTTACCTTTAGCCATGAGGCACATGGGTGGTGGAGGAAGAGGTGAGTCATCATGGTTGGCAATGGCAAGGCCGGCCAAGCTTTCTTCTTCTCCTTCACTCTCTTCATCACTTGTTTCTTCGTCGGTGACCCATTCATTTGCCTCACACATAAACACCTTTTGTGGACCACTTCTCCTTTTTGGGAAGAGTCTTGCCTTCTTGCCCTTGTCTTGCTTCTTCTTCCCAAAGGTTCTTGGTTTGGGCTTGGCTTCTTCTTCATTATCATCACTTTCGTCAAGCTTGCGTTGCTTGCCTTTGTGGTTCTCTCTCCTTTTGTCCGGTTTTGGACAATCATAGGAGATGTGGCCTTGATCTCCGCAATTGTAGCATATCTTGCGATCGTCTCTTCTTGGTAAAAATGCCTTCTTCTTGGGATCAAAGGTGTATCCCTTTTTGGTGATCTTGGAGTTCAAGCGTGAGAACTTTCTCATCATCAAGGCAAGTTCATCATCGTCATCTTCGCTTGACGCTTGCTCTTCTTCACTTGAGCTAGGCTCAACCACCTTCTTCTTCTTGAAGCTTGTCTTCTTGGTGGAGGCCTTTAGAGCAATTGTTTTTGATGATTGCTCCATCATCCCAAGCACACTCATCTCATGCGCGTGTATTTCTCCAATGAGCTCCGAAACTTCAATGTTGTCAAGTGATTCCTTTTGGAGCATGGAGTTGATGATGTTGTACTTCGGCTTGGGAAGGAGCATGAGGATCTTGCGATTAATAAGTCCCTTGCCAAGTGACGCAATGTCAAGAGCATTAATTTCCTCAATAAGAACATTTAAGCGTGAAAACATTTCATTAACATTTTCATGAGGAAGCATCTTAAACTCATCATATTTAGCTTTGAGCATGTGATATTTAAGTTCCTTTACACGAGATGAGCCCTCATGGATTTCTATCAAGCAAGCCCAAATTTCACAAGCTTTTTCCTTACTAGCAATTCTAGAGAAGACATCTTGACTTATGCATTCATAAATAGCATTCCTAGCCTTAGCATCCCACTTAACTTGATCACCCACATAGTTAAGTTCTCCAAAACCCGCATGAGTCGCTTCCCAAACTTCGGGAGCAATAGCCTCTAGGTAGGCACGCATGCGTGCTTTCCAATAGGCAAAGTTCTTGCCCTCGAAGGTGGGAACCGAACCCCCATTCTTAGCCATTTAAGCTCTCTAGCGATGAAGCTAGAATGATCCTATGAGCAACCTTGCTCTGATACCAATTGTAAGGATCGAAATGCCCAAGAGGGGGGGTGAATTGGGCTTTCTTTCAAATTTTAAGACAATTAAAGAACGAACTACTTAAGCCCAATCCCCAACGTGGTTCTAGCTATGCAATCAATGTAGATATAACTTGAAGTTAAGATTGCAAAACGTAAAGAGAGGGAGAGGGATGCAAACGCTAGGGGACACGGAGGTTTATCCCGTGGTTCGGCAAGATCGCAAAGATCTTCCTACGTCCACGTTGTGGCACCCACCGAAGGGTTTTGCCACTTCCAATGTCACCGAGACAATGGAGTCTTCACTAATCTTCTCCGTTCGCCATCTCCGGCAAGGTGGAGCTCAAGCCTTGTACAACCGTCGATGTTTCGGGCTTCCACACACACCTTGGCAAGCTCCGGAACGATCTTCTTCAACCTCTCACTAGCCTAGAGAGTTCAGTCACAGAGAAAGAACGCACACAAGCTTCTCTCTAGCCTATTACAAATGATCTAAGAGTGTGGAAATGTATGCTCTAGGGTCTTGACTGCTCTTGGATGTGTAGTGGGCTTCAGGCGATCAAGACTTGTCGAAATGACCGGGTTAGAGGGGTTTTATAACCAGCTTAACCGAAATAGCTGTTGAAAAAGTAGGCTGACAGAACTTTTCTGTGCACACCGGATGATCCGATGTCTCCCCTCTAGTTATCATCGGTGTAATTACTTTGGCTGACGTCATTATGTCAGATATTACCGTTATTAGACCGATGTTGCCCCAGTCTTCTCATCGGATGATCCGGTGGCTCTTCCTCCAGAATTTGCTTGATCTTGATGCTTACTGGAGTGATCGACCGATGTGTGTAATTCTGCACATCGGATGATCCGGTGCTTCACTTGCTCCAATTGTTCTGCAAACTGGATGGTTGCACCGATGTTGTTGAGCCCTTCACATCGGATAATCCGGTGAGTTCATTTGTCTGAGGTCTTTTTCTTCAGTTGAGTCAACTCGACCGATGTGTTCATTTTTTAAATCATCGGTTGATCCGGTGAGTTGATTTTGCTTGCTTCGAGTTGTTTTGAGTGAATCTTCTGTGTCTTTCTCGAATGACCTCTTAGACATTTGTTCCACACGGCTCTCTTATGATCCTTAAGCATTGTATGATGTCAATTTTTGATTGAGTGACTTAGACATAGAGCCTTCACATATTGTCTTTATCTCATGAGTTTGATCTCGAAAGTTGAGTATCTATGGATCTTCAATGGTATAATCATTTCATCTAATTTAGTGTTCATGGGGACCTTGCATTCACAAATTCATTAGTGAAGTTCAATGGTTGTCATTAATCACCAAAACCATTCAACATGAGGGGGCCTAGATGCTTTCATCAGGGCTGCTCCCTCTACAACAGCTCCTTCTCCCTGGCGGAGGAGGTCTTCCGCGGTTGCACCTTCTCTGGCACGGGTGTCTCCGAGAGGTGCTAGCTCCGGGCAGTCAACCCCAACCTCAGTACTGGCTAAGAATTCTGGGCCCGGGTGTTCTTCTCGGCCAAGAGAAGCTCCGACTGAGAGGACTCCAGCTGCTGCAAGTGGCCCTCAACTGAGGTCCGAAACTGTTGTCTCACCAGACTTGGTGGGCTCTAGTTCCGGGCCTCAAAAGAAGAGGTTCCGAGGCGACTGGGGTGGTAACATCCCTAGGTAAGCATTATTGCTCACCTTAAAATGCTAGTCTTGTTTTTTATGTGTCTTTAATCTTCTCCTCCCTTTATTTCTAGAATGTTGAAGAAGGGGTCAGGAACTTCGGCGCCTGTCGCAGCGACCGGGGCGGAGCATGCCGAAGCTCCGGCTTCAAGCACCGAGCCTCCTCCTCAAGTGGTGGCAGAAGTCGCGATAGCTCCGGCGGCAGCTGTCGTGGACTTGGATTCAGAGTCCTCGCCTGAAGCTCCCGTGGTAGCGCCAGACCATGAGGGAGAAGTTGGAGATGTACCACTGGCATCGGTGCTGGAGGCTGATGCTCCTGTATCGGAGCCAAAAGCTCCAGCCTTTGAGTCGGAGGTCGTGGAAGCCCTGGCCGCTGAGCCAGAGGCAATCGAAGTCCCGACCACTGAGCCAGAAATCATTGAAGCTCCGACCCTTGTGCCAGAAGCAGTTGAAGGTCCAGCGGTTGAGCCGGAGATGCTTGAAGCTCCGGTCAGTGAACCAGAAATGACTGACACGTTGACGTCTCAGCCGGAGGTGGTGGGGGCACTGAACGAAGCTTCAGTTACTGCCCCGGCGATAACTGCCTCGGAGGTGTCTGGACCAGAGCCGGAGCAGCCTGAAGTGGCGACAGGTACTCCACCCTCGGAGCTAATAATTGAAGACCCGGAAGTAGTGCCTTCGACTTCCTGTACGGAGGTCGGAATTCCCCTAGTGGGTTCTTCTTCTGCCGCTGCTGAAGGGCTTCCAGAGAGCGGCCCTAGTGTTGCAGGAGCTCAGGGGACCACCCTTGTAGAGTGGGACCCAATTTTTGTGATGGAAAATCCTCTGGAGCCTGCGGAGTTAGTCCCAGCAGGCCTGGAGCCTATCCCTCTGGCGTTGTCCATAGACAACGCCTACTCGAGCCTCCGACAAGTTCAGCTCGCCTTCGATCATGAGAGCGAAGCCCTAGAGGAGGAGCGCAACACCTTGAGGTGTTGGCGCAACAGACTCCACTTCGAGACCAGGCTTGCCCATATGAGGCTGACTGACCAGAAGGAGTGGATCAAGAGGGAGAAGGCTCAGTTAGAATACTGGGACAAGCTGCTTGAGGAGAAGGAAGCCGCCATTCGGGCGCTTGACTCTAACTCCAAGGAGATCCTTGATCAAGCCAAGGAGAGGCGTGATGCCGTTGATGAGCGTCACGAAAACCTTAATGAATTGAACGAGGTTCTCGTGAAGCACCGGGCGGACCTTGAGGCGAGGGAAGAAAAACTCCTAGAGCAGTAGAAGGATGTTGTGAAGAGGGAGGCAGAGGTCACCCAGAAGTTCACTCTGGGTGAACAGAATTTGGCAGATCGTAGCAAAAAGTTGGATCTATGGAGCAAAGAGGAGAAGGAGAAGTACTGGAAACTGGGGCAGGAGCTCTCAAAAAGAGAAACTAACGTTGCCACCAGGGAAGGGAAGGTGAGAGGTAGGGAGAAGGACTTGGCGGAAAGGCAGAACCGCATCCACCTCCGGGAGACGGAGCTGACCGATTGTGAGAAGCAAGTTGCTGAGAATATGCAACAGCATGCTAAATTGGTCGAGCGTCTCGCTCGAGAAGGTTCGGAGCTTGCAGCCGCTCGGAAGTCACTGGAGGAGCTGCGGAACTTGAAGGATACCGAGTCCATCCAAGTGTGGGACTTCTTGGGACGAGCCAACGATGCACTAACGCCACTAGGCTTCAGTCCTGTACGTCCAGACAATCCGAAGCTTGACTTGGACCGAGCACTGGTGGCCGTCAATGCTGCTGGCGGCAAACTCGACGCGATGGGCGACGTCATTGCGGACCAGTTGGAGATAGAGGGGAAGTCTTTAGCCACAAACGTCGCAGAATATGTGCTGACGTGCTATGTGAGACGAGACCACCAATTCTCCTTGGACCCGGTGCTCCAAGGTCCCGTTACTGAAGAGGAGGACGCCGCCAAGGCTAGCGTCCAAGAAGTTGCCAAGGAAGTCGCCACATTCTTCCGCAGGACTTAGATCCTCCAGTAGCTAGGACTTCTTCCTTTTGCCTCCTGCTGTAATTCCAATTTTGTAATTTAGTGCTTCGATTTAATGAAATCCACTTTTGCTGCCATGAACTTCATTTTATTTTTGTCTTCAATATAATGTGCTCTGTCTTGTTGGCCCCCTGGTATATGTGTACAATTGGAGTGTGTACATATACCAAAGGTTTTGACAGTATATTGATGACTTGAACGCTTCGGACTTCATTTATGATGCGTCAACGGCAGGCCCCCTGGGGTTGGCAGAGCTTGGTAGCTCCGACGGTACCCATTATCAATGTACAAAACGTCGATGGTGGGGCCCCTAGGATTTATCAGAGCTTGGTAGCTCCGGGGTTGTCCACCATCGCTATGAATTTATGTTTTTCCTGCATATTAAATACAAGAAACACGTAAAATTTGTCCTCTTGTCTATAAATCATTTGTGACTTATTATTCTTACTTGAGTTTTTATTCTGAAGTAACTCGATATGGTAACAAGTATATTGATGTAACCCTTCTGGACCCATATGCTTTTTTAGTACTCACCCTACCGATGCCTGTGAGAGTGTAGGTAGAGTGGCGTACTTAGGGTGCTGGACCGTGCTAAGTCGATAGCACACTCCGGACCTATGTTGGTTTGGCGTTCAGGCAAGTAGACTATATATCATGTTAAGATCCAAAGGGATCAACAATATAACTTGCAACACATATGAATAACTTGAGTAAAAACTAAAAAAGAATTGCACAACTTCATTATAGACAAGAAGGTTAAAAATAATAATTTGATAGATCGAGCCTTGTACAAAAATAAATGCACGTAGAATCTGTTTTTACACAACAATGTCTTTTCATTATAGGTCTGAATTACAGGGAGACAAGGACACACTTAGGGTGAGGGACCAAGCTAAGTGTGTTATACATCTTGTTCTAACCTAGGGTAGGTAGTTACACTTTTAGTACTGTGACTGTATGAAGTGTACTTGAACTTCCTGGACCTTACCGGAGGGGTCGGGATGTTCTCCCGGAGGCCCTACCCATGTCTATTTAGCGACTCTATAACATACATCGTGTGTAATTACAGACTCACCTCCTCGATTCTAAGCATGAAACTTACGGAGGTGCTCGATGTTCCAAGGATTAGGAAGTGGAATCCCGTCCTTAGTTGCCAAGCGAACGCATCCAGATCGGAATACTTTTATCACTCGGAAAGGACCTTCCCAGCTGGGGGAAAGTTTATTCATTCCTTCACGTGTTAGTATCTTCCGAAGCACCAGATTGCCTTCCTCGAGTTGTCGGTTGCGCACATGCCTTTGTTGATAGCGCCGGAGCGCTTGGCGATAACGTGCATTCTGAACAGCTGCTTGGCACCTTCCCTCGTTGACGAGGTCAAGGTCTTCACGCTGGAGCTGGTCCTGTGTGGCGTCGTCAAAGGTCCGGACCCGGAGGGACCCCAAGGTGATCTCCGGAGGAAGGACTACTTCAACTTCGTACACCATGAAGAATGGAGTTTCCCCGGTTGACCGGTTTGAAGTTGTCCTGTTCGGCCACAATGTGGAGGGAAGCTCCTCAATCCAGTTAGCTCTGTGCTTTTTCATGCGCTCATATGTGCGCGTCTTGAGTCCTTTTAAGGTTTCTGCATTTGCTCTCTCAGCTTGGCCATTGTTTACTGGATGAGTTACTGAGGCGTAGCTGAGTTGAATGCCGAGGTCTTTGCAATATTCTTGAAATGTCTTGTGAATTGGGTTCCGTTGTCAGTTATGCCTTCGTTTGGAACTCAAAATCTACATATAATGGACTTCAAGAACTTGATTGTTGATTGCTTGTTGATTCTTACCACTGGATTTGCTTCCGGCCACTTGGTGAACTTGTCAATGGCGACGTACAGGAACCTGTAACCTCCGACGACTTTTGGGAAAGGTCCCAAGATGTCCATGCCCCACACAGTGAATGGCCATGTAGGAGGTATCATTTGTAGTGATTAAGCCGGTGTGTGAATCTGTTTTGCGTGGAACTGGCACGCTTCACATTTTTTCACTAGCTCAACTGCATCCTGGAGTGTTTTAGGCCAGTAAAAGCCATGCCTGAAGGCTTTACCAACCAGCGTGTGAGAAGAAGCATGATTCCCACACTCGCCTCCATGGATTTCCGCAAGGAGCTCACAACCTTCTTCCCTTGTAATGCACCACATTAGGATGCCGGTAGAGATCCCCTTTTACCAACGTGTATCTTTTAGCCAATCTGACAATCCGGCCAGCGGATACACTGTCTTCATGAAGCATATTGTCTTTCAAGTAGCTTCGTATCTCCGAGATCCATGCATTGGAGCTTACTTGAGCTTCTGAGTCTTGCGTGTTGGGTTGCTCGGAGCTTCCGACAGTACCTACGACCCTTGGTGGACGCCATGGTAATAGGGCTACCGGGACTGCCAGCTTCGTGGTGCTGGTCTCGCCCCCTTCGCTCAGTTCAACAGGTTGAGCTGTTGGTTTTGACAACCTCCGGACGAAGATTCCGTCAGGAGCCAGAGCTCCAATTAAGGCTTTCGTCGAGAGTTCGTCGGCTTTAGCGTTGTGAAGACGTTGAACATGGTGGAGATCCAGGACTTCGAAGTCCTTCTGGAGCCTCTGGACTTCAAGGAGATAAGCGGCTAGTTGAGGATTGTTACAGGAGCATTCAACTTTTACTTATTTGATGATCAGTTGTGAATCTCCCTTCACTAACAACTGTTTGACACCATAAGATAGTGCCACCTTGAGTCCGTAAATGAGAGCTTCATACTCCGCCATGTTGTTGGTCGCCTTGAAATCAAGGTGAACCATGTAATTGACCTTCTCCCCAGTCAGAGCCAGGAGAAGGATTCCAGCTCCGACTCCATGCTTATGCACAGAGCCATCAAAGTAGAGTGTCCAGTGAGGCTCGATAAATACCGGAACATTGGGTTCTGGTTTCTGCTCACTGTGGCCCCCTGGGTTTAATGGAGAGGGAGTCCATTCCGCCATGAAGTCAGCCAAGGCTTGACTTTTGATTGCTTGTCGTGACACGAATTCTAGATCAAATTCGGCCAGTTCTGTTGCCCACTTTGCAATGTTCCCAGTAGAGTTAGGGTTATGCAAAATAGCATGCAGTGGAAAAGAAGTTACCACTGATATTTTGTGGGCTTGGAAGTACTGATGAAGCTTCCTTGAGGCAATAAGAATTGCGTAAAGCAGCTTATGCACCTCAATGTATCTTTTCTAGGCGTCGTGGAGCACTTCGCTGGTGAAGTACATGGGGTGTTGGATGGTCCGTACCCTTTTGGAAGGACCTGGAGCTTCTTCTCCATCGACCCGGACCCTCCTAGAGGGTTTCATACCTTATGTTGTGCTTCTTGGACCCTCCCGGAGGGGTCCAAAACTCCTTCTTGTTCGACCCGAACCTTGCTAGAAGGATCCAAATCATCTTAATTGGCGAGATGAACTTCCTCAGGTAAATGAGGTTGATCCCCTAGGCTTTCGTCTTGAGGTTCCATGTCTGGGGGCTGGGACCCAGACATGCCTTCATTTAACTTCGGACCCTCCCGGAGGGGTCTGGGTTCCTGGACTGGATGTGGCTCCGGTCTTTCCATGACCAGGACCATACTGAAAACTTCGGTGGTTGCCGAAATGTAAAGCAGTAAAGGCTCACCAGGATTCGGAGCTACCAATATCGGTAGTGTGGTGAGGAGCTGTTTTAGCTCTTGAAACGCCTTTTGTGTTCTTCAGACCAATGAAATGGTCCAGACTTCCTCAGGAGTTTGAAGAAGGGTAGCACCCGTTCTGCCTGTCTTGAGATAAACCGGTTGAGCGCAGCTAGACATCCATTTAACTTCTGAACATCCTTAATGCGGGCTAGGGGCCGCATATCTTCTATGGCCTTGATCTTCACCGGATTTGCTTCAATTCCTCAGTGAGTCACCAAGAAACCCAGAAGCTTCCCGGAGCTAACCCCGAAGACACACTTGTTCGGGTTCAGCTTGGTGCGCGTGGTGCGCAGCTTGTCGAAGACAGCTTGTAAATTGTCAAGGAGTGACTCCTTGCTTTTGATTTTCACGATGATGTCATCGACGTATACCTCCACCAAGTTTCTAATTAGCTCTTCAAATGTTTTGTACATAGCTCGCACAAATGTTGAAGCAACATTTTTAAGACCAAATGGCATGGTAGTATAACAGTACAATCCATCTACTGTTATGAATGCAGTATGCTCTTCATCTTCCTTAGACATTTGGATTTGATGATATCCTAAATATGCATCTAAGAAACACAGTAGCTCACACTCGGAGGTGGAGTCCACTATCTGATCTATTCTAGGTAGTGGAAATGGATCCTTTGGACATGCCTTATTTAAGGTGGTGTAGTCGATACACGTCCGAAGCTTCCCATCGGCCTTGGGTACAATAACTGGGTTTGACAGCCATTTTGGATGGAAGACTTCCCAGATGAATCAAACTTCGAGCAACTTCTTGATTTCCTGTCAGATGAAGTTTTGCCGCTCGATTGATTGCTTCCGGGGCTTCTGGTGTACAAGTCGTGCGTTAGGGTAGATCTTCAGATTGTGCTCAATCACCTCCCTAGGGATCCCAGACATTTGTGACGGTTGTCAGGCAAACACGTCGACATTAGCCTGGAGGAAAGTGATGATCGCGAGTTCCTATTTGTTGTTCAGACCTCCCGATATACGGGTAGTCTGAGCAGCATCGGAACCAATTTGGACGACTTTGACGGGAACGTCGGTGTCGCGGCTTGGTTGCACACGGGGTGCGGAGGTAGAGCCTTTATGACGAATGCTCGGAGGGTTCTAAGTTGGCTCCTTACCAAATGCTTCCTCTTGCGCTGTGGTAAGCGCATAGAGTTCTTCTAAAGCAATGACTCCTGTAGTGCGATCTCCGTGGATCCGGAGAACACCCGCAGGTGTTGGCATTTTCAACACTAAGTAACCATAATGAGTGGCGACCATGAACTTGTACAAGGCTGGCCTGCCCAGAATAACGTTGAATGGCAGACTGATCTGCATGACGTCGAAGACCAATTTCTCAGTTCTGTAGTTCTCCCGAGTCCCGAAGGTCACTGGGAGTGTGATGGAACCGAGAGGAGTAATCGTCCCCGGACCTACCCCAGAGAAAGGTCGGGATGGGCGAAGGTCCGAAGGCAAGAGCTGAAGTTTAACGAAAGCTTTGAAGCTTATGAGGTTTAGCCCTGAACCTCTGTCCACCATTACATGGTGGAGTTGAATATTGTTAATGGTGGGTGACACCATCAACGGGAGTTGGCCAGCTCCAATCATGTTTCGGGGGCAGTTTGAAGCATCGAAAATGATGGGAGTATCTATCCATTTCTGATGAGGCTCTGCCCTAGCAGTGGGAGCTGCCACAGCCATGTCTCGTCGCATTGTCTTGAGGATGCGGCGAGAGGTGATGTCCCAAGAACCTCCATAGATGGTGTTTAGGGTCTTCTGACGCTCGTTGTCAGAGATGTCAGAATCATCGTCGACAGTATTGTTGACAGCTTTTAGGACCTTCTTGGGATCCTAGAAACCTAGCTCCTCCTTAGCCGGAGCTTCATCGACTTTTTGTTTTCCTTCTCGCTGACGGAAAGGAGCTTCTTCCTGGCGCTTGTTATAGCCTTCGGCAAGATTCTGGACCCCCCCGACATTCTTCTAGGCTGTGTCTATCCGTCTTGTGGATCGTACACCACACTTTGGAACTGTCGCCGTCTTCAGATGAAGACGAGGTCGTTTCTCAGGGCGTGACCCCCGACCACCTGAAGCAGCTGCAGCTGCAGCGGCTGGTGCGCCGACCGACAACTTCTTCTTGACGTTGGGCTTCTTTTTCTTTTTGCCACTGCCGGATGTAGTGGCTTCAGTTTTGGAGGACTTCTTGTTAGCCTCCGGAGCTGGCTTAGAGTGCATTTCACGGCCCTCTGCAGCCCTAGCACATTTGTCCGCTAGGATGAAGAGTTTTGTGACGCTAGTGACCTCTTTGATGACCAGCTTCTCCAACATCTTTTTATCTTGAAGACCCTGTCTGAATGCAATGATAACAGAAGAGCTCGAGATTGAAGGAATAGTATTACGTACCTGAGAAAACCGCTGGATGAAGGATCGCAGTGATTCCCCCGATGTTTGCTTTATAGCAAACAGATCCAATTCAGTGTTAGGCCGGGTGTAAGAACTCCCAAAGTTGGCAGTGAATTGTTGGCATAGCTCCGCCCAACTACTAATGGAGTCGGGTGGGAGACTCATGAACCAGGACATTGCAATCCCAGTTAGAGCCACTGGGAAGTAATTGGTCATCACAACCACACCCCCCCCGTTGCCAGTATAGAAGTGGAGTAGATTTGAAGGAATTCGGTGGGGTTGACAGTCCCATCAAATTTTTCCGGCAAGTGAGGCCGAAACTTCTGTGGCCATCTGACCATACGTAAATGCATGGCTAGGGCAGAATAGCCTCCTCCTACTCCCTGTGGACCAGGGTTGTCCCGAGCCTCTCGCCTCTCACGAGCACACTCGATATGGACTTGGTCATCTTGCTGCCGGTAACGACGATCAAGTTCCGACCGCAGGTCATGAGTCGGAATCCTGGTGATGGTGTGGGTGCGTCGTGCCCCGGGAGGCAACGAAGTCACCTGATGGGATGCAACACATATTCTCTGATGCGAGACTTATGGACCAAGTCGCCCCGACAAGGTCCGTCTTTGTGATGGTGCTTGCCCCGAGGGGGGAGGACTTTGATTGCTGATGCCAGCGGCTGCAGCTGCAACCAGATGGTCAACATCAGCTCTCCACTATTCCATAACACCCTGGGGTGCCCCTGGAGGTGGTGGATGTTGTAGAAGAGCTCGCATAGCAATGAGTGCGTGCTCAGGGTTGTTGTTTGTCGATGCAGTGATCGACGCAGATGCCCCATCTTGTTGCCCAACATTGTTTGCCGGAGCAGATAGTGGCTGTGGTGCATGGTGCCTGCTGGTACAATGGCACCTACTGGCTGCGGCACATTGAGGGTATTGCCACCAGCAAGTTGTTCAACTCGATTGCCGTTGGATGATCCTGCAGCGGAATTCACCATCTTGATATCTCTGGTGACTACCCCCTTCTCGGCACGCCAAATGTCGAAGTGTAGCAACGACACTTCCCCCGGTACTACTAAAGTGTAGCCCGCAAAGGTTCTTGTTTCGGTTGGGGCATGCAGAGATCAAGATCAAGATGGCAACACCAGATATTTACGTGGTTTGGGCCGCCTGAGCGTAATACCCTACTCCACAGAGTGTGTGTGTGTGTTGTATTATGAATCGCTAGAAAGCGTCATCTCTAACTCAGCTTGGAGTTGCCCTTTCTATCGTGCGGCTCAGTCCTTTTATAGTCCAAGGACTGACCGTTACATCATTAGCTTGGCCCGAAATGTGGCCCTGGCGTATTAAATAGCCTAATACACTGTCTACGGGTATTAAGCATGGTTAATAGTGTGATAACATGCCTTAATGGTTGTGTTACCTCTATTAACAGTGCTCTAATCGTGTGTCATTAATACAACATTAACGACACGTAATCAAGTCTTGTAACTGCCGCTTTGACTTGTCCCTTGGATGTCCGTGCTGAAGGAGATCCGCCAATCTATTCGTTGATGAAGATCCGGAGGCTCCACATGTGACAGCTTTGGTGCTTCTCTTTGCGGGGAGGTAGCTCCGAAACCGCTGTACACGTGTCAACACCGGAGCTTCCCTCTGTTGGAGGTTAGGTCCGGGGTCATCGTACACGTGTTGATCGCGAGCTTCCCTGTGTTGAGAGGTTAGCTCCGGATTTATATTACCCGCGTCAATCTCCGGAGCTACCCATATGAGGGACGCGGGTCCGGTGTAATATGACATGTGGGGACTGAGGAGGCCTTCAATTTTGACGGGTAAAACTCTTTTGCACTTCTTGCGGTATCATAGGGTACCCGGTACGTAGGATATTGACAAAGAGGGCGGTAAAGTCTTGGCAGCTCAAACACAACAGCACAACTTTCCAAAATAAAGATGAATAGATGGAAGAGAATTTTTGTGTGTTGGAAATCTGAAAGTCTTCAGGGGCTAATATAGGCACAGCTGCCCTCTAGGAGATGTTTCCATGTTAATGACGTCTACTAATTGCTCATCAAGTTAATGGTGTTTATGGCAATAAATCGGGCACTAATTCTCTATTAGTGCAGAACGGTTCAAATTTTGGAAAGAATAGAAGTGGCAAAAATACACTTTGTCGATACCCTACGTACCGGATACCCCTTGGGATTGCAAAGATCAAAGGAAACTCCATCTACCAGATTTGAAGACCTCCGAAGGCCCCACATGTCAGGCATAACCGGACCTGCTTCCCCGACATGGTTAGTCCCAGGGCCGCCATGTGTATCATAAGACCGGAGCTATCGCCCACACATGGGAAAGCTCCAGACTAGATACCGGTATGGCATCCCCGAACCTAACCCCAGACAGAGGGAAGCTCCGGTGACAACACGTGTCCAACAGCACCGGACCTACCCGTCCACGACGATAAGCTCTGGAGCTGCCACGTGGCCGAACCGCCGGACCTTCAACTTCAACAATCAGGCTGGTGGACCCCCAACGGCTCCGGACCTTCAAGGAGCAATCAAAGACTTCAATACCCGATTAAGTGTCATTAATACCATATTAATGACACACGATCGGATGGCCCTTAATACCAGTAATGGCACTGTTAATGCCCATTACTGGTCTATTAAGGGTAATTAACCTCATTAATTATGTATCAAGCATGTGTAACCGCCGGGGCCACATGTCGGGCCAGACTAACGGTGTAACGACCAGTCCTTGTACTATAAAAGGACTGGTTGACGATACACAAGGGACCTCTCCAGGCGGCTTCTGGACTCCCTGACCTAGGCGAGCTTCTTCTTCTGGAGCTTCTTGTAGACTCACATGCTCAATACAACACCACCACACCCCGTGGAGTAGGGTATTACGCTCAGGCAGCCCGAACCACGTAAATCCCTGTGTCCACTTGCCATTCACCTTCTTGAATCTCTGCGCGCCCATTACCGAACTATAACTCCGCGATCTACCAACAGTAGTATCGGGAGATCTGCTGGATTCAAACACCAACAGTTGGCGTGCCAGGAAGGGGCGCCCGAGATTTCAAGAATGGTGAACTCAGCTGCTGGACCGTCCAACGGCAACCTCGCTGTGCAACCTGCTGGAGGCAACCCCTCCAACATGCAGCAACCAGCGGGTGCCACGACTCCGGCAGGAGTCATGGCACCGCCTACACTAGCAAATCAAGCTGGACAGCGGGATGGAACACCTGCGTCGGTCACAACATCGACGAATAACAACAACCCCTAACACGCGCTCCATGCAGGGCATGCTCTTCTCCAACGCCCACCACCTCCGGGTGCATCCTAGGGCGCAATGGAGCAATGGAGGGCTGATGTGGAACACTTGGTTGCAGCAGCAGCCGATCGCAT
Source organism: Tuctoria greenei (assembly GCA_036927565.1). NCBI lineage: Eukaryota > Viridiplantae > Streptophyta > Magnoliopsida > Poales > Poaceae > Tuctoria > Tuctoria greenei. The sequence continues at coordinate 103,161,363 of JAYESD010000001.1, read as the reverse complement.
CAGCAACCAAGGTCCTCCCCCTTCGGGGTGGGCCCCATCGCAGCGCCGGACTGTGTCGGGCAGACTTGGTCCGCACGCTTCCCACAATAGGAGGCGTGCTGCGTCTCAACAGGTGACATCGCTACCTTCCGGGGTGCGACGCACTCATACGGTAACCAAGCTTTCAACTCACAACCTCCGGTCGAAGCTTGATCGCTGCTACCGTCATTAGGACAGTCGCGTCCATATTAGGCATGCTCGCAAAAGGCGAGAAGCTCGAGACAGTCCTGCTCCCGAGGGGGTAGGAGGAGGCTGTTCTGCCCTGGCCATGCACCTACGCATGGTCAGATGGCCACAAAAGTTCCATCCTCACCTACCGGAGAAATTTGACAGGACTGTTAATCCCGCTGAGTTTCTTCAGATTTACTCCACCGCAATCCTTGCGACCGGAGGTAACGAGGCAGTAATGGCCAACTACTTCCCAGTGGCCTTGACTTGGACTGCCAGGTCCTGGTTCATGAGCCTCCCGCCCAAGTCCATCAATAGTTGGACGGAATTGTGCCAACAGTTCACCGCCAATTTCGGGAGTTCATACACCCGACCAGGCACCGAACTGGACCTTTTTGCTATAATGCAGAAGGGGGAAAAATCCCTGCGTTCTTTCATCTAGAGGTTCTGCCAGGTACGAAATACTATTCCTTCTATCTCTAGCGCCTTTGTTATTATGGCATTTAGACAGGGTGTACGAGACAAGAAGATGTTGGAGAAGCTGGCGATCAAGGAGATCACCAGCGTCACAGAGCTCTTCAGCTTGGCTGATAAGTGCGCCAAAGCTGCGGAGGGCCGTGAAATGCACTCCAAATCACCTCTAGAGGATAACAAAAAATCCTCCAAGGGTGAGGCCACTACCTCCGGGAGTGGCAAAAAGAAGAAAAAGTCCAACGGCAAGAAAAAGCCATCGGCTGGCACACCTACTGCTGCAGCTGCTACAGCTCCGGGTGGCCGGGGGCCACGCCCCGAGAAATGACCTCGACCTTCATGTGAAGACGGCGACAACACCAAAATGTGGTATCCTATCCATAAGTCAAACATCCACAACTTGGAAGACTGCCGAGAGGTCCAGAACCTTGCTGAGCTACAACAAGCATCGGGAAGAAGTTCCTTTCCGACAAAGGGAAGGAAAACAAAAAGTCGACGAAGCTCCAACTGAAGAGGAGTTAGGTTTTCAGGACCCTAAAAAGGTCCTGAAGGTTGTATACACCTCCGTCGATGATGATTCCGACGTCTCTGACAATGAACGTCGGAAAACCATGAACACCATCTTTGGTGGTTCATGGGACATCACCTCCCGCCGTGTCCTCAAGACCATGCGGCGGGACATGGCTTCGGTAGCTCCCACCGCCAGGGTGGAGCCGCACCAGAAGTGGATGGATACCGCCATCACTTTCGACGCGTCGGACTGCCCTCAGAATATGATTGGAGCTGGCCAACTCCCATTAATGGTATCTCCGACCATCAACAACATCCAACTCCACCATGTAATGGTGGACGGAGGTTCGGGGCTGAACCTCATAAGCTTCAAAGCTTTCGTCAAGCTTCAGCTCTGGCCTTCGGATCTTCACCCCTCCCGACCTTTCTCTAGAGTAGGTCCGAGGGCCATAATCCCACTTGGTGCCATTACTCTCCCCGTGACCTTCGGGACTCGGGAGAATTATCGCACTGAGAAGTTGATCTTTGACGTTGCTCAGATCAACTTACCTTTCAACGCCATTCTGGGCAGGCCTGCCTTGTACAAGTTCATGGCTACTGCTCATTATGGCTACCTCGTGTTGAAGATGCCAACACCAGCTGGTGTTCTCCGGATCCGCGGAGACCGCACTACCGGAGTGACTGCTTTGGAAGAACTTCATGCGCTTGCTACAACGCAGGAGGAAGAGTCCAGGCAAGAACAAGCTCCGAAACCACCGAGCATTCGTCAACGAGGCTCAACCTCTGCACCTCGCGTGCAACCAAGCGGCGACACTGACATCCCCGTCAAAGTCATTCAAATCGGTTCTGATGCCGCTCTGACCACCCGTATATCGAGAGGTCTGAATGACAAATAGGAACTCGCACTCATCACTTTCCTCCAGGCTAATGTCGACGTGTTTGCCTGGCAACCGTCTCAAATGCCTGGGATCCCTAGGGAAGTGATCGAGCATAATCTGAAGGTTTATCCTGCCGCTCGGCCTGTACACCAGAAGTCTCGGAAGCAATCAGTAGAGCGACATTACTTCATACGACAAGAAGTGAAGAAGTTGCTCGAAGTTGGATTCATCCGAGAAGTCTTCCATCCAAAATGGTTGGCAAACCCAGTCGTTGTACCCAAGGTCGGCGGAAAGCTTCAGATGTGTATTGACTACACAACACTGAATAAGGCATGCCCAAAAGATCCATTCCCACTACCTAGAATAGATCAGATAGTGGATTCCACCTCCAGGTGTGAATTACTGTGTTTCCTAGACGCATATTCTGGGTACCATCAAATCAGAATGTCTAGGGAAGATGAAGAACATACTTCTTTTATCACAGTAGATGGATTGTACTGCAAAACTGCCATGCCATTTGGTCTCAAGAATGCAACTTCAACATTTGTACGAGCTATGTACAAAACCTTTGGAGAGCTCATCAGAGACGTAGTGGAGGTGTATGTTGATGACATTGTCGTCAAAATCAAGGACAAGGAGTCACTTCTTGACACCTTGCAAGCTGTCTTCGACAAGCTGCGGGTCACCCGCACAAAGCTGAACCCAGACAAGTGTGTCTTTGGGGTTAGCTCCGGAAAGCTTCTTGGAGTCTTGGTGAACCACCGAGGCATAGAGGCGAACAAGGCGAAGATTAAAGCTATTGAAGATATGTGGCCACCAGCCCGCATCAAGGATGTCCAGAAGCTGACTGGATGTCTAGCCGCCCTCAGCTGGTTCATCTCAAGACTGGCGGAACGGGCACTACCATTCTTCAAGCTATTGAGGAAGTCCGGACCATTCCAATGGTCTGAAGAAGCAGAAAAGGCGTTCCAGGAGCTAAAGCAGCTCCTCACCACTCTACCAACCTTGGTAGCTCCGAACCCTGGTGAGCCTCTACTGCTTTACATTTCGGCAACTGACAAAGTTGTCAGCATGGTCCTGGTTGCGGAGAGACCAAAACCATCCCAAGCTCGAGAATCCAGACCCCTCCGGGAGGGTCAGGAGGTTCCTAAAGGCGAGTCTGGGTCCCAGCCCCCAGACTTGGATCTACAAGGAGTTACTCTTGTCGAACAAGAGGATTCGGACCCCTCCGGAACGGTCCGGGTCACTCCAGAAGAAGCTTCGGGTTCCTTCAGCAAGGACTTGTGGGTCCCTGAAGAAGGTCCAGACCCCTCCGAGAGGGTCCAGGTCGATGAGGAGGGAGCTCCGGGCCCCTCCAGGAGGGTTCGGACGGTCCAACGCCTAGTGTACTTCATCAGCGAAGTACTCCATGATGCCAAGAGTCGATACCTAGAGGTGCATAAGTTGCTCTATGCTGTTCTTATAGCCTCCAGGAAGCTTTGCCATTACTTCCAAGCTCACAAGATCTAAGTGGTGACTTCTTATCCACTGCGTGCGACTTGCATAATCCCAACTCTACTGGGAACATTGCAAAGTGGGCAGCGGAATTGACCGAATTTGATCTTGAATTCGTCCCAAGACAAGCTATCAAGAGTCAAGCATTGGCAGACTTTGTGGCGGAATGGACCCCCTCTCCATCAAACCCTGGGGGCTCTAGTGAGTAGAAGCCGGAACTCAAGGCTCCGGTCTTCACCGAACCTCACTGGACTCTCTACTTCGACGGCTCCATGCAAAAGCAAGGGCCAGAGCTGGAGTCCTTCTCCTCGCTCCAATCGGGGAGAAGGTAAAATACATGGTCCACCTTGACTTCAAGGCGACCAACAACATGGCGGAGTATGAAGCACTCATTTATGGACTAAAGGTGGCACTATCATATGGTGTCAAGCAGCTGTTGGTCAAGAGAGATTCGCAACTCATCATTAAACAGGTGAAGGGTGAATGCTCCTATAACAATCCTCAACTAGCTGCTTATCTCCTTGAAATCCAGAGGCTTCAGAAGGACTTCGAAGTCCTGGACCTCCACCATGTCCAGCGTCTCCAAAACGCTGAAGCTGACGAACTCTCGACGAAGGCATCAACCAGAGCTTCGGCTCCTGACAGAACCTTCGTCCGGAAGTTGTCAAAACCCACAGCTCAGCCCGCCGAACTGAGCGAAGGGGGCGAGACCAGCATCCCGAAGCTGGCATTCCCGATGGCCCTGTTACCATGGCAGCCATCAAGGGTTGTAGGTGCTGCCGGAAGCTCCAAGCAACCCAGCACGCAAGACTCAAATGCTCAAGCAAGCTCCAGTGCATGGATCTCGGAGATCTGGAGCTACTTGAAAGACAATATCCTTCTTGACGATGATGTATCCGCTGACCGGATAGTCAGATTGGCTAAAATATACACATTGGTAGAAGGGGATCTCTACCGACACGGTGCCAACGGCGTCCTAATGCGGTGCATCACAAAGGAAGAAGGCTGCGAGTTCCTCTTAGAAATCCATGGAGGTGAGTGTGGGAACCACGCGTCTTCCTGCACGCTGGTTGGTAAAGCCTTCCAGCATGGCTTCTACTGGCCTACAGCTCTCCAGGATGCAACTGAGCTGGTGAAGAAATGCGAAGCATGCCAGTTCCATGCAAAGCAAATTCACACACCGGCTCAGCCTCTACAAATGATACCTCCTACATGGCCTTTCGCTGTGTGGGGGATGGATATCTTGGGACCTTTCCCAAGAGCCGTCGGAGGTTACAAGTTCCTGTATGTTGCCATTGATAAATTCACCAAATGGCCGAAAGCAACTCCAGTTGTGACAATAAACAAGCAATCAGCTATCAAATTCTTGCAGTCCATCGTATGCAGATTTGGAGTCCCGAACAAAATCATAACAGATAATGGGACCCAATTCACAAGCTCTGCTTTCCAAGGATACTTCAAAGACCTCGACATCCAATTCAGCTACGCCTCTGTAGCTCACCCGGGAAGCAATGGCCAAGCCAAGAGAGCAAATACAGAAATCCTGAAAGGACTCAAGACACGCACATATGAGCGCCTGAAAAAACATGGAGCCAACTGGATCGAAGAGCTTCCGCCCACTGTATGGGTCAATAGGACAACTCCAAACTGGTCAACTGGAGAGACACCCTTCTTCCTGGTGTACGGAGCTGAAGCAGTCCTTCCTCCGGAAATCACCTTGGGGTCGCTCCGGGTCCGGACCTTTGACGAAGCCACGCAGGACCAGCTCCGGCGTGAAGACCTTGACCTCCTTGAAGAGGGAAGGTGCCGAGCAGCTATTCGGAATGCCCGATACCGCCAAGCTCTTCGGCGCTATCACCAACGGCATGTTCACAGCCGACAACTTGAGGAAGGCGATCTGGTGCTATGGAGAATACAATCCAGAGAAGGGTTAAACAAACTCTCCCCCAGTTGGGAAGGACCCTTCCGAGTGATCAAAGTATCCCGTCTCGGATGCGTTCGCTTGGCAACCGAGGATGGGACACCTCTCCCAAATCCTTGGAACATTGAGCACCTCCGTAAGTTCTACGCTTAATATCACAGAGGTGAGTCTGTAATTACATGTGATGTATGTTATAGAGTCATTGTATAGAGTCGGGTAGCTCCTCCGGGAGGGCAGCCGGACCTACTCCATCAGGTCCGCAACGTCCATGCGACACTTGTCACAGTCTCAGAACTAAAAGTGTAGCTAGCTACCTTGGGTCAAACGAGAAACGAAACACACTTAGCCTAGTTCCGTACCCTAAGAGTGTATTTGTTTCCCCTGTACCCCGGACCTATAATGAAAGAAATCATTGTGTGAAAATAGAGTCCACGTGCATTTACTTTGTACAGGCTCAATATTTTTATTTTTCTCTTTCTTGTCTATAACAAAGTTGTGCAGTTCTTCAAAAACTTTAGCTCGACCAGTTCATGTACAATTCGAGTTGCATTGTGTGTTCTTTCGGGTCCAAACATTGTTGATGGTGTACTCGTCTGAATGCCACCAAGCCAATCTAGGGCCGGAGTGTGCTATCGACTTAGCCTGGTCATGCACCCTAAGTACGCCACTCTACCTACACCCCGGCAGACCGAAGTAAGGCGAGTCCAAAAACGATCGAACCTGAAGGAGACAAGACGACGCTCTTGATTGTATCTAGAATTGTGTTCGACCTAAAACTTTCTCGGGAATAGTAAGCCACAATGAAGTTATAGATAGGAAACAAATTTTACAGTTTTTCTTGACTTCAGTGTGCAGGAAAATTAAATATTTCATGATGATGGTGAATGAAGCCGGAGCTGCCAAAGCTCTGACATCCTCTAGGCAGCTTGTGGTCAATGTTCAAACATTGATATCGAGCATTGCTGGAGCTACCCAACTTCGGTAAAGCTAGGGGGCCAGCTGTCAACGTGAAGAAAAGATGATGGGAAGACTCTACAGTGGAGTCTGCCGTTAACACACCATGTGTTGACAGAGGTCACTGCTGGAGCTACTGAGCTCCGACACCCCATAGGACTAATCGTCGATGCTCTACGCGTTGATGGAGACTACTGCCGGAGCTACTAAGCTCCGACGATGGTAAATGCCGGAGCCACTAAGTTCTGATAACCTCAGGGGGCCTACTCTATCGAAGACTTCAGACCTATATTATACAAGTTCGAAGCACGCAAGTCTTCAACAACTGTTACATCCTCTTGGTACATGTTCACAATCAAATTGTGTACATCTACCAGGGGGCCAAGTGAAACAAAGGTGTTGAAGACCAAAAATGAAATTCACAAAAAACTTGAATTTCATTCATCTGGAGACAAGAGATTACAAAATTGGAGAAGAAGAAGAGAGAATACAAGCGGGAGCTACAAAGAGATGGTCCTAGACCCTGTGGAAGAATTGGGCGACCTTCTGGGCAACCTCCGATACGCTGGCTCGGGCGGCTTCTCCCTCTCCTTCGATGGGGCCTTCAAGCACCGGGTCTAGGGGGAATTGAGGGTCCCGACTGGTGTAGCACGTCAGCACAAACTCTGTGACGTTCTTCGCGAGAGACTTCCCTCAGTTTCCAGCTGGTCCGCGATGACATTGCCCATCTTGGTGAGCTTGTCGCCTGTTGAACTCAGCGCCTCCAACGCTTGGTCCAGCTCCGGCTCCGGATCATCTGGACGCACGGGACTAAAGCCCATTGGCGTCAGCGCGTCGTTGTCTTTGCCCAGGAAGTCCCAAACTTGTTGGGACTCTGCAACCCTTGTGCTTCGCATCTCCTCCAAGGATCTTTTGGCCGCCACAAGCTCCGAGTTCTCCCGAGCAAGACACTCCACCTCTTTGGCATTCTACTGAATCTTTTCAGCAACCTGCCTTTCGAGTTTTCTGAGCTCCTCCTCCCGGAGGTGGATCTTGTTCTGGTGGTCGACCAGGTCCTTCTCCTGGCCTCACACTTTCTTCTCCCTGGCGGCGACGGCATTCTCCTGCTTGTAGAGATCTTGCCCTCGCTCCCAGGCCTTCTTCTCCTCTTCCTCGCAATGCTCCTCCAATTTCTTGGTGCGCTCTTCGAGGCTCTTGTCAGCTAGAGCTGTCTTTTGGACAAGCTCTTCCTCCCTCTTCATGAGGTCGTCCTGCAGCTCCAGGAGTTTTTGCTCTCCATCGTCGAGCTTTTTCTCCCGCTCCTCAAGAGCCTCCCGGTGCTTGATGAGACTAGCGTGAATGGCGTTGAGCCTCTCTTGGCGATTGTCCGCTGCGCTATTAGTAGCTTTGGTCTGTTCATAGATGGCTCGAGACTGGTTGTCGAGGGATCGCGTCATGCTTTTTCTCTCATCCAACAGCTTACCCTAGTACTCCAGGCGGACCTTCTCCCTCTGCACCCACTCCATGTCGTCAGCCAGCCTCGACTGCGCCAGCTTGGTCTCGAATTGGAGCCGGTTGTGCCACCTCCTAAGGGTTTGGTGCTCCTCCTCGAGGGCCTTGCTGTCGTGGTAGAAAGTCAGCTGGACTTGGCGAAGACTGGAGCAGGTGTTGTCAATAGACAACGATAGGGGGATCGGGTCCGGACCTGCCGGGTTCCTCTCCACTGGCTCCAGCGGGTCTTCAGTGAAAAAATTGGGTCCCACTCTACAAGAGCGGTTCCCTGAGCTTCCACGCCATTAGGGCCGTCCCCCGGGATAGCCTCGGCCGCCGCCAAGGAAGGTCCTGCAGTAGAAGTTTCGACCTCTGGAAGTAGCTACGAAGGTCCCGCCACCATATCATCAACAAATGACCCCTCAGGCGGGGGGCCGACAACTTCATCTTGGCACCCAGACTCAGGTGCGGGTACCTCCAGGACCACTGCTTCTGGGGCGGGCATAGAAGATTCCCCAGAGTTGAAGCCACATTCGGCTCCGACGTTGGCGCCTCCTCCACTACCGGTTCCGGTGATGACGCATCGACCATCAAGGGCTCGAGTGCCAGAGCCTCTGTAGCAACTGGCTCAGGCGCCAGTACTTCTTCCGCATCCGGCTCTACCGCCAGAACTTCTGCAGCAACCGGCTCCATCGCCAGAACTTCCTCGACAGCCGGCTCAAGCGCCGAAACTTCATCAACACCCGGATCCATCGCCGGGACTTCATCAACCACCAGCTCGACTGCCGGGGCTTCAACAACATCCGACTCTAGGGCCAGAATTGCAGCTACCTCCGGCTCTGAGGCCGAAGTGTCCATCATTTCAGCATCCAAGCCCGAAGCTTCAACCTCTGGGGCTGGTGTCGCTGGTACATCTTCATTCCCATAGTCCGGCGCTACCACGAGAGCTTCTTGGGATGAGTCGAGGTCCAAGACCACGACAGCCGACGCCGGAGCTACCGCAGCCTCAGCCACCTCTTGGGGCGGCGCTGGAATTGGAGTCGGAGCCTCCGCCTGCACAGCCTCAGCTACTGCTGCAGGAGCAGGAGCTTCACCCCTTTTCTTAGGCACACTGTGTATGAAGGACGAAGAAACTCAAAATACAGTTATAACAATAAAACAACTGACTGAGGTAAAAAATCAAAAATTACCTCGGAAGGCTTCCACACCAGTTAGCACGGAACCTCTTTTCCGGACGCTCCGGACTGGCCCCAGCCGCCACTGGCATGGTAGTTCCGAAAGGTCCCCCGGAGCTTGCTGCTGCTATCGGCGTTGCCTTGGTCGAGGCCCCCCTCGACCGAGAAGGACCTCCGGACCCAAATCCCTCAGCTGGCCCTGGTACTGGAGTCACATGGCCGGAGCTAGCACCCCGGGAAGATGCCGCTGCTGGAGTAGATGCCGCCGTTGAATACCTCCCCCTCCGGGGAGAAGGAGCCACTGCGGAAGAAGCAGGCCTGACGGACCTTCCGTTGGCATGCTTCAACTTCCTCTTATGGCTCGAGGGCTCGATTAACTCCTTGCCCTTGCCTACGACTTCAGTTCTTGGCTTTGGGGCGGGAGCGGAGCCTCCTTCAGGAGCTCCGGAGATCGCCAACCCGGTGATCGAATGCCTCTCAACGACACCAAGGTCATCAAGCACCGGCATCGTCCGCCGGAGCTCCCTGCTGAACTTTGTCTCCATGTTCAGAGGGAGGAAAGCTGCTGGCGGAGTCAAGTCATCACCTTCGACGTCGATGCCGTGCTGAAACTTCTTGAGGTGAAACTCCAAAGTTGCACCCTCCATGTTGGACTTCAAACCGGTCTCAATCCGGTCGTCTTCCAACACACTGTTGAGAGCCCAAGCAAGCTTCTCCCAATTCTTCAGCGGAGCCCACCTGTTGGCCAGGAAGTTGCAAAACACCGCCTGAGGAGTCACCCTTCCTTCCACGCACTGGCGGATCCTGGTCAGAGCCGGGTTGAAGGCGTCCGATAACACCGGAGCTTCACTCCAAACTGCAGTGTTGACGTTGGGGAGGCCTTCCAGCAACTCCAGCTTCTCGTGCTCCTCTACCCTGATGACGATCCAATCCTTCTTCCAGTCGTCCCACTTCCCAGAAGGGAACGACCGCAAGTACTTGTACGGACACTTCTCGCGCTTCACAAAATAATAGAAGCCAAAGTACTCGTCACTCTTGCTGGTGGTCTGGACAGTGAAGAAGGTGCGGAAGAGCTCAACGCAGGGGGGAATGCCCACCCACATCTCGCAGAAGTAGACAAAGATCGACACTAAAAGAATGAAGTGGGGGACAAGGTGGTACAGCTGCAGACCATAGAAGTCTGGCAGCATCAAGAAGAAAGAGGAGAAAGGTGGGATCAGCCCCACCATGGCGTACGCGGAGAAGTACACCATGTTGCCAGCATGCTCCTTCACGAAAGGAAGCTTGCCGGCGCGGACTAGGTGGTTGAAGAAGTCAGTGGACCACCCCATGAGGGCCCGTACCTTCTTCAAATCACCGTCAGTCTTCAGTCGACTCTGACGAAGACCCAACTCCATCGCGCCACAGCGAGGCAAGAGAGGTAAAGCAAGCGAAAGTTTGGAAGGTTTAAGCGCAAGTTCGAATGAAAGGTGTAAAGAACCCCAAACGGTGCGTGCTTTCCTTCTTAAGTAAGCCCCCGCAGTGCTTGGATGGAAACCGCAGAGGCGCCGACGATACCAGTCAAAAACTTCACCCTGCCAATGACAAGGGGGCCCGGGGCCACCCCGACGATCAATTCGAGGTCCTTACCCCAGACGAACGGTTGTCATCATGAAAGGCGGGAAACCCGAAGGCGGCGGCCTGATAGGGCGCGCGGAACCGATACGATTTTCGTCTTGGAATCAGCGACCTTCAATTGCGTGAGATCCGCACGCTAAGATCTCACCTGCCACCTCCAGGATATGCCACGCGGCGGTGGTTTAAACTGCGAACTACTGCCAACGGCACATCCGAAGACCCTTGAAGACACGGCTCAAAAACCAAATAATGGACCCACCTCCGACAGAATAACTTCATCCAAAAGGTATCTCCCAGAGGTGGGCCCAGGGGGCCACCGTCGGTACCCTACGTACTGGATACCCCTTGGGATTGCAAAGATCACAAGGAAACTCCATCTACCAGATTTAAAGACCTCTGAAGGCCCCACATGTCAGGCATAACCGGACCTGCTTCCCCGACATGGTTAGTCACAGGGCCGCCACGTGTATCATAAGACCGGAGCTATCGCCCACACATGGGAAAGCTCCGGACTAGATACCGGTATGGCATCCCCGGACCTAACCCTAGACAGAGGGAAGCTCTGTTGCCGACACGTGTCCAACAGCACCGGACCTACCCGTCCACGACGGTAAGCTCCGGAACTGCCACGTGGCCGAACCACCGGACCTTCAACTTCAACAATTAGGCTGGTGGACCCCAACGGCTCCGGACCTTCAAGGAGCAATCAAAGACTTCAAGACCCGATTAAGTGTCATTAATGCCATATTAATGACACACGATCGGATACCCCTTAATATCAGTAACGGCACTATTAAGGCCCGTTACCGGGCTATTAAGGGTAATTAACCTCATTAATTGTGCATCAAGCATGTGTAACTGCCGGGACCACATGTCGTGCCAGGCTAACGGCGTAACGACCAGTCCTTTAAAAGGACTGGTCGACGATACACAAGGGACCTCTCCAAACGGCTTTTGGACTCCCTAACCTAGGCGAGCTTCTTCTTCTGGAGCTTCTTCTAGACTCACACGCTCAATACAACACCACCACACCCCGTGTAGTAGGGTATTACGCTCAGACGGCCCGAACCACGTAAATCTCTGTGTCCACTTGCCATTCACTTTCTTGAATCTCTGCGCGCCCATTACCGACAGTAGTATCGGAAGATCTGCCGGATTCAAACACCGACACACTTAATGCAGCCACACCACGATCGCACGTTGCAAGTCACAAGTCACACGAAAGAACAAGCGAAAAATCGCGGATACACGCGCTCGCGTGCGTGCGTGAGTACATATAGCCAGACCCTCATTATTGCTTTATCTATTCAGCCATAGGTATGAGGGCTACTATTTAAGTTGGTTTGCACCACCATAAACTAGCAATATAAGACTAAAACAAAGAGTTACATTGCTTTGAAATTTCTGCTGAATGGACCACTTAAATAGGCCAAATTCCAACAGGCGGGGCTCCATCTGCAGCACGTGCTCGAGCTCTTGAGCAATGTCCCTCATGGACGACCGCTTCTTGATGTTCTTAACGAGGCCATAAACCCATAGTAACAGATGAGTGTAGAATGGTGATTGAGGAGTGCAGGTTGATGCGTGGGAGCAAGAACAGAGGTCTGCATGCACAAGAACGATTGAGGGTCCGAATCCTCTACCGTTGAGAAGCAAATGCAGACTACCGTAGTAGTTGATACAGCATTTTTTAAGGAGAGGAACATGTCTCTGCTGTTAACACTGTAGCACCAGTAAATTAAACAGTACATTTATTTACGGTGGCATTCCGGTGAACGTTTAGCCGTACTGTAGCAGACCATCTGATCAGTTCATTTTCCATCAAACAGTTGAAAATGGAACAAATTCAGATTACTGTAATCCTCTCAATTTTGTTCATTACTTGAGAGGATGTGAATCCCACGATTGATAAACAGCTGCTGCTGACCTGCTGTATGTACATGGGACTGCCAGGCATTCGCATTCACATGCATCCAGAGGACGTACATGGGCTGCCAGGCATTCACCCGCCGCTAGCCGATAGCGTGCCTGCTCGACCACCCGCCACCGCCTGCCTACTCTGCCGCTAGTCTGCCTGCCTACTCTGCCGCCGGCCATCACAACAACACATTCATATGCAGGCAGGCCGCGAATCACCCACCCCTCACGCGACAAGACGGCCGGGCGGGGCCGCAGCGCGGCGGCGGCCTGAACCGTAGCGGCAGCGGTGGACACGAATCGCTCAAGGAATCCTAGATGCAAACGGCAGGAGGAGAGGTGGAGGCTGTAAGAAGATCGCGCCGCCGGTGGAGGCGTCGCCCGAACCTTAGCCGCCGGACTGCTCGTTGATCTGGATGGAAGGGGTGCTGGGGCGGGCTCTAGTCGACCTCCATGGGAAACTGAGAAACGCACCGGGTGGGAGGAGAATAAAAAAAAAAGTTTGAGTTGTGTAATCACATAGTGGATAATTTCTGAAAAAAATAGGAACGTGAATCAGAGAAATCTGACGTCATGGCATTTCATTTTGGTACAGAATCTGGTTGATGCAGCTGAACTAAAGGGACCTGGAGTGTGTGTCACGTTCTACTATTCGAGCTACCGGATCGAGTTGGGCTCACGTCTCTTGGCTTGGCTTGGCTGGGCTGGGCTCGAATATGTAATCGGGTATTTCGGGTATCTGACCCTATAATCTAAAATGTCCAAAATTAATTTGGGTTTTACGATTCTTTACTTGAAAAATTATTGGGGTTTCGGTTTTTGGTTTTTCAGTTTCAAGTTCGGGACTTTTCGAGTTCGGTATTTGGGTTTTCTGCCCAACCCTGTTTGGAAGGAGGTTGGATTGACGATTTTTTAGAGGCTACTGTGTTTATACTCTAGTTGTAGGTTTAATTGTGATTTTATCTTTAAAAAACAAGTTGTATAATTTTACCTTTATGTGTTTTTGAAATGAGATCAAAATACACCCCTACTTCGTTAAGGGCTGTTAACACTGTTAAATATGAGAGAAAAATAGAAATACTCGTCATGTTAACATCTTGATGATGTATTTAGTAGTAATTTAGAATAAGATATTATATCGTTCCACTGTGCCAAGATGTGAGATGCAGATATGCATACATACATACATACATACATGCATACATGCGTACGTAGGTATGCACATACATACAAATATGAAATTTTATTAATTTTTGAAATAATAACAATTGTCTTATGAAATTTATTGTAATTAAGACAATATTATTAAAAATATTTCAATAACATTCTAAAATATATTTTAGCAATTTTTTACAACCTTCTAAAAATATTTACACAACATTTAATAACAATATTTTATAACAAACATAGATAAAAATAGGTAAAACGATTTTGTTGAAATTTCACTAAAATTTGGTTTTTACCGGTGGAGTTGATAAAAATATTATGTTCATATCATTCAAATTCTTTTGAATTTTACTTAAATTTATTTGAATTTAAAATTTAAAATTTTTTACTTTCATAAATTTCTAAAATTTCATTCAAGTTGTGTTGGAACTTAAAATTTCATAAATTACATTTTATTCGGAATTGTTTTACTTTGAAATTTTGAATTGAAATTTCAGAAATTACTTTAATATCATCCTCATTTGTTTGTTATTTTAAATGTGATTCAAAATTGTTTGAGTTATTTTGAATTATAAATTCCATAAAATCAGGAATTGTGCCTTTATCGACAACCTCTTATGAATATATTCTTGCATAAAATAACACAAAGGATGACAATTTTGTATTTTTTATTTCCTGCTCATTTATATAATTTTGTTACTAGGATAATCTGATCTGGCTAACGGTGTTAGAAAACTAAACGGTGACTTTATTTTGAAAAAGTAAGTGTCAGTACCCTAGAAACCGTACACCCCTTGAGGTTATAAAGATCTCAAAGGAAAATCATCTACTTGGTTTGAAGACCCTCGAAGGCCCACATGTCAGACATAACCGGACCCGCTTCTCCAACATGGTTAATCCCTGGGTCGCCAAGTGTACTACCAAACCGGAGCTACCGCCCACAAGGGGGAAGCTCCGGGCCATGTACCGAAATGGCACCTCCGGACTTAGCCCCAGACCGAGAGAAGCTCCAGACATGACACGTGTTGGGTAGCCCCAGAGCTACCTGTTTCCACAGTATGCTCCGGAGCTGCCACATGTCCAACCGTCGGATCTTCAGCCTCTAACCTCCGAAAGACCCCACAACGGCCCCGGATCTTCAAAGGGGAATCAAGGACTTCAAGACCCGATTAAGTGTCATTAATACCATATTAATGACACTTAAACGGACGATCTTAACACCAATAACGGTGCTGTCAAAGCCCGTTACAGGGTCATTAAGAGCAATTAAATGTGTTAAATAAGTATCAATACTAGTAACGCCGGGGCCACATGTCGGGCCAGGCTAACTTGTAACGGCCTGCCCTTGTACTATAAAAGGACATGCCGACTACACGTTCAAGGGGCTAGAGAGACACACACGGCATTGATGCTAAACACAAGCTCATACAGCTAATACAACAGCAACACATCCGTGGAGTAGGTTATTACGCTCAGGCGGCCCGAACCACGTAAACTCTTGTGTCTCCTGTGTCAATTCCTACTCACCTTCTTGAATCTCCGCGCGCCCATACCGAACCTCAAACTCCCCTATCACTTTAGCAGTGTAGGGAGATCTGCTGGTTCCAAATCACCGACAGTTGGCGCGCCAGGTAGGGGCGCCTGAGATTTCGAGAATGGTGAACTCAGTTGCTGGATCATCCAACGGTCAACCTGCTATTCAGGCTGTTGGAGGCAATCCCTCCAATAGGCAGCCACCAGCAGGAGCCTCAACACCAGTAGGAGTCACACTCCCACCACCACCGTCTCCTCCAACAAATCGTGCTGGACAGCGTGATGGTGCGCCGACGTCAATCACTGCGTCGACAAATCATGACAACCCGGAACACGCGCTTCATGCAGCGCGTGCTCTTCTCCAACGCCCACCACCTCCGGATGCATCCCGGGATGCACTGGAGCAGTGGAGGACCGATGTGGAGCATTTGGTTGCAGCAGCAGCCGAACGCCTCAGCAACCAGGGTCCTCCTCCTTCAGGACGAGCCCCGTCGCAGCGGCGAACTTTGTCTGGTAGACTTGGCCCGCACGTCTCCAATAGCAGGAGACGTGCTGCATCACAACAAGTGACGTCATTGCCCTCCGGGGCACGACGTACTCACACGGTATCCAGGCTTTCGACTCATGACCTTCGGGCGGAGCTTGATCGCCGATACCACCAGCAGGATGGCCAAGTCCATATTGAGCGTACCCGTGAAAGACGGGAAGCTCAGGACCTTTCTACTCCTGAAGGAGTAGGAGGAGGCTGTTCAGCCTTGGCCATGCACCTGCGCATGGTTAGTTGGCCACAGAAGTTTCGGCCTCACCTGCCGGAAAAATTCGACGGGACTGTCAATCCCGCCGAATTTCTTCAGATATACTCCACTGCAATCTTGGCAGCTGGAGGAAACGAGGCCGTGATGGCCAATTACTTTCCAGTGGCCTTAACTGGGATTGCCAGGTCCTAGTTTATGAGCCTTCCACCCAACTCTATCAACAGTTGGGAGGAGCTGTGCCATCAGTTCACTGCCAACTTCGGGAGTTCATACACCCGACCAGGCACTGAACTGGACCTTTTTGTGGTCGTGCAAAAAGGGGGAGAATCCTTGCGGTCATTCATCCAGAGGTTCTCTCAGGTACGAAACACTATCCCTTCTATCTCTAGCGCCTCTGTCATTGTGGCATTCAGACAGGGCGTACGGGACAAGAAGATGTTGGAGAAACTGGCGATCAAGGAGATCACCAGTGTCACGGAACTCTTCAGCTTGGCTGACAAATGTGCCCGAGCTGCGGAGGGCCGTGATATGCACTCCAAAACAACCTCGGAGGGTCACACGAAATCCTCCAAAGAAGAAGCCGCTACCTCTGGGGGTGGCATGAAGAAAAGGAAGACCAACGGCAAGAAGAAGCCGTCGGCCGGCACATCCCACGTTGCAGCTGCTGCAGCTCCGGGTGGCCGGGGGCCACGCCCCAAGAAGCGACCTCGACCATCTTCTGAAGATGGTGGCAAATCCAAAGTGTGGTGTCCCATTCACAAAACGGGCAGCCACAGTTTGGAAGACTGCCGGGAGGTCCAAAACCTTGCCGAGCGCTACAACAAGCGCCGGGAGGAATCTCCTTTCCGACAGAGGGAAGGAAAGCAAAAAGTCGACGAAGCTCCGGTAGAAGAGGAGTTGGGGTTCCAGGATCCCAAAAAGGTCCTGAAGGCCGTCTACACCTCCGTCGACGATGATTCTGACGTCTCTGACAACGAGCGTCGGAAGACCATGAACACCATTTTTGGTGGATCATGGGATATCACCTCCCGTCGCGTCATCAAGACTATGCGTCGGGATATCGCCGCTGTAGCTCCTACAGTCAGGCCGGAACCTCACCGAAAGTGGATGGACACAGCCATCACTTTTGATGCTTTAGATTGTCCCCGGAGCATGGTTGGGGCAGGACAGTTACCCTTGATGGTATCTCCTACCATCAACAACATCCAGCTCCACCACGTCATGGTAGACGGAGGTTCGGGGCTTAACCTCATCAGCTTCGAAGCTTTCACTAAGCTTCAGCTCCGACCTTCGGATCTCCACCCCTCTCGACCTTTCTCCGGAGTAGGTCCGGGGGCCATCACCCCACTCGGAGCTATTACTCTCCCTGTTACCTTCGGGACACGGGAGAAGTACCGCACTGAGAAGTTGGTCTTCGACGTCGCGCAGATCAACTTACCCTTCAATGCCATCTTGGGTAGACCTGCCCTGTACAAATTCATGGCAGCTGCTCATTATGGCTATCTGGTGTTGAAGATGCCAACGCCAGTAGGCGTTCTCCGGATTCGCGGAGATCGCACTGCCGGAGTAACTGCACTGGAAGAGCTCCATGCGCTCACCATGGTGCAAGAGGAGGACTCCAGGTAGGAGCAAGCTCCAAAACCCCCGAGCATTCGTCAACGAGGCTCGGCTTCTGCACCTCGAGTGCAGCCAAGCGGCGACACCGACATTCCCGTCAAAGTCGTCCAAATTGGTTCCAATGCCGCTCAGACCACCCGTATATCGGGAGGATTGAACGACAAATAGGAACCCACGCTCATCACTTTCCTCCGGGATAACGTCGACGTGTTTGCTTGGCAACCGTCACAAATGCCCGGGATCCCCAGGGAAGTGATTGAGCACAATCTGAAGATCTACCCCGATGCTCGGCCTGTGCATCAGAAGCCTCAGAAACAATCCGTAGAGCGACAGAACTTCATCCGACAAGAAGTAAAGAAGTTGCTCGAAGCCGGATTCATCCGAGAAGTCTTCCATCCAAAATGGCTGGCAAACCCAGTCATTGTGCCCAAGGCCGGCGGGAAGCTTCGGATGTGCATCGACTACACCACACTAAATAAGGCATGTCCAAAAGATCCATTCCCACTACCTAGAATAGATCAGATAGTGGATTCCACCTCCGGGTGTGAATTACTATGTTTCCTAGATGCATATTCTGGATATCATCAAATCAGGATGTCTTGGGAAGATGAAGAGCATACTTCATTAATCACAGTAGATGGATTGTATTGTTACACAGCCATGCCCTTTGGTCTCAAGAATGCAGCTTCAACTTTTGTACGAGCTATGTACAAAACTTTTGAAGAACTTATTAGAGACATAGTGGAAGTGTACGTCGATGACATCGTGGTCAAGGTCAGGAACAAGGAGTCACTCCTTGATACCTTGCAGGCTGTCTTCGACAAGCTGCGGGCCACCCGCACAAAGCTAAACCCAGACAAGTGTGTCTTCGGGGTTAGCTCCGGAAAACTTCTTGGTTTCCTGGTAAGTCACCGGGGCATATAAGCTAATCTGACGAAGATTAAGGCCATTGAAGACATGCGGCCACCAACCCGCATCAAGGACGTCCAAAAATTAACTGGATGTCTAGCAGCCCTCAGCCGGTTCATCTCAAGACTGGTGGAACGGGCACTCCCCTTCTTCAAGTTATTGAGAAAGTCCGGACCATTCCAATGGTCCGAAGAGGCAGAAAAGGCATTCCAGGAGCTGAAACAGTTCCTCACCACCCTACCAATTCTGGTAGCTCCGAACCCTGGTGAGCCTTTGTTGCTTTATATTTCAGCTACTGACGAAGTCGTCAGTATGGTTCTGGTTGCGGAGAGACCAGAACTACCCCATACTCAGGAATCCAGACCCCTTCGGGAGGGTTCGGAGGTTCCTGAAAGCGAGTCTGTGTCCCAGCTCCCAGATTCGAATCCACAAGAAGTCACTTCAGGAGACCTAGACCCCTTCGGGAGGGTCCAGGTCATTTCTGAGGAAGCTCCGGGTTCCTCCAGCCAGAACCCGAAGGTCCCTGAAGAAAATCCGGACTCCTCCGAGAGGATCCGGGTCAGTGAAGAGGAACCTCCGGACCCCTCCGGGAGGGTCCAGACCATTCAGCGCCCAATGTACTTCATTAGTGAAGTACTACATGATGCCAAGACTCGATACCTAGAGGTGCATAAACTGCTCTATGCAGTTCTTATTGCCTCCAGGAAGCTTTGCCATTACTTCCAAGCTCACAAAGTCTCAGTGGTGACCTCTTACCCACTTCGAGCAATTTTGCATAATCCCAATTCAACTGGGAATATTGGAAAATGGGCAGCGGAATTGGCTGAATTTGATCTTGAATTTATTTCAAGGCAAGCAGTCAAGAGTCAAGCATTGGCAGATTTTGTGGCAGAATGGACTCCCTCTCCATCAAACCCTAGGGGCCCCGGTGAGCAGAAGATGGAGCATCAAGCTCCAACCTTCACCGAGCCTCACTGGACCCTCTACTTCGATGGCTCCATGCAGAAGCAGGGGGCCGGAGCTGGAATCCTTCTCCTTGCACCGACTGGGGAGAAGGTGAAATACATGGTACACCTTGACTTCAAGGCAACCAACAACATGGCAGAGTATGAAGCACTCATCTACGGACTAAAGGTGGCACTATCATATGGTGTCAAGCAATTGCTGGTCAAGGGAGATTCACAGCTCATCATTAAGCAGGTGAAGGGTGAATGCTCCTGCAATAATCTCCAGCTAGCTGCTTACCTCCTTGAAGTCCAGAGGCTTCAGAAGGAATTTGATGTCCTAGATCTCCACCATGTTCAGCGTGCCCACAACGCTGAAGCCGACGAACTCTCGACGAAAGCGTCAACTGGAGTTCCGGCTCCTGATGGAACTTTTGTCCGGAGATTGTCGAAACCCACAGCTTAGCCTGCCGAACTGAGCGAAGGGGGCGAGATCAGCATCCCGAAGCTGACGGTCCCGATGGCCGTGTTACCATGGCAGCCATCAAGGGTCGTAGGTGCTGCCGGAAGCTCCGAGCAACCCAGCACGCAAGACTCAAATGCTCAAGTTAGTTACGATGCATGGATCTCGGATATCCGGAACTACTTGAAAGACAACATCCTTCCTGATGATGATGTATCCGCTGACCGGGTAGTCAGATTGGCTAAAAGATACACGTTGGTAGAAGGGGATCTCTACCGGCGCGGTGCCAACGGCATCCTAATGCGGTGCATCACAAGGGAAGAAGGCTGCGAGCTCCTCGCAGAAATCCATGGAGGCGAGTGTGGGAACCACGTGTCTTCCCGCACGTTGGTTGGTAAAGCCTTTCGGCATGGCTTCTACTGGCCTACAACACTCCAAGATGCAACTGAGCTGGTGAAGAAATGTGAAGCATGCCAATTTCATGCAAAGCAAATTCACACACTAGCTTAGCCCTTACAAATGATACCTCCTACATGGCCCTTCGCTGTGTGGGGGATGGACATCTTGGGACCTTTCCCAAGAGCCGTCGGAGGTTACAAGTTCCTGTACGTCGCCATTGACAATTTCACCAAGTGGCCGGAAGCAACTCCAGTTGTGACAATCAACAAACAATCTGCTATCAAATTTTTGCAGTCCATTGTATGCAGATTTGGAGTCCCAAACAAAATCATCACTGATAATGGGACCCAATTCACAAGCTCCGCATTCCAAGGATATTGCGAAGACCTCGGCATACAAGTTTGCTACGCCTCCGTAGCTCATCCAGCCAGCAATGGCCAAGCCGAGAGAGCAAATGCTGAAATCCTTAAAGGACTTAGAACGCGCACCTATGAGCACTTGAAAAAACATGGAGCCAACTGGATCGAAGAGCTTCCGCCCACTCTATGGGCCAACAGGACATCTCCAAACCGGTCAACCGGAGAGACACCCTTCTTTCTGGTGTACAGAGCTGAAGCAATCCTTCCTCCGGAAATCACCTTGGGTTCACTCCGAGTCCAGACCTTCGATGAAGCCGCGCAGGACCAGCTCCGGCATGAAGACCTAGACCTCCTTGAGGAGGAAAGGTGCCAAGCAGCTATTCGGAATGCCCGATATCGTCAAGCCCTACGGCGTTATCACCAGCGGCATGTACACAACCAACAGCTCGAGGAAGGCGATCTGGTGCTACGGAGAATACAATCCAGAGAACGGTTAAACAAACTCTCCCCTGGCTGGGAGGGGCCCTTCCGAGTGATTAAAGTATCCCATCCCGGAAGCGTTCGCTTGGCTACCGAGGATGGGACACCTCTCCCAAATCCTTGGAACATCGAGCACCTCCGTAAGTTCTACACTTAATACCACATAGGTGAGTCTTGAATAACTTGAGATGTATGTTATAGAGTCATTGTACAGAGTCGGGTAGTTCCTCCGGGAGAGCAGCCGGACCTTTCCCGAAAGGTCCGCAAAGTTCATGCAACACTTGTCACAGTCTCCGGACTAAAAGTGTGGCTAACTACCCTGGGTCAAACGAGAAATGAAACACGCTTAGCCTGGTTCCGTACCCTAAGAGTGTACTTGTTTCCCCTGTACCCCGGACCTATAATGAAAGACATTTTCATGTGAAATAGACTCCACGTGCATTTATTTTGTACAGGCTCAACATTTTTATTTTTCTCTTTCTTGTCTATAACAAAGACGTGCAATTCTTAAGAAATTTTAGTTCGACCGGTTTATATACAATTCGAGTTTTATTGTCAATTCTTTTGGATTCAAATATTGTTCATGGCCAAATCGCCTGAAAGCCGCCAAGCCAATCTAGGGCTGGAGTGTGCTATCGACTTAGCCTGGTCAAGCACCCTAAGTACGCCACTCTACCTACACCCCGGCAGGACGAAGTAAGGCGGGTCCGTGTACAGTTGGATCTAGAAGAAAATACAACACATTCGGTTGTATTTAGAATCGCGTTTGACTTAAAATCTTCTTGAGAGTCATAAGCCGCGACGAAGTTATAGACAAGAAACAAATTTTACTATTTTTCTTGGCTTAAGTGTGCAGGAAAAATAAAATCTACGTTGATGGAGAAAAGCCAGAGCTAACTAAGCTCCGACTCCCCTAGGGTTGCCAGCCGTCGACGCTGAATAAAAGATGGTGAGAAGACCCCGTAAATGGAGTCTGCTGCCATCAAACTGAGTGTTGGCAAAGGTCACTGCCGGAGCTACTAAGCTCCGACACCCCAGAGGATTAACTATCGATGCTCTACGCGTTGATAGAGACTATTACCGGAGCTACTAAGCTCCTGCGATAGACAATGCCGAAGCTTCTAAGCTCCGACAACCTTAGGGGACCTTCACTATCGAAGACTTGAACCTAAATTCTACAAGTTCGGAGCAAAAGAGTCTTCAACAATGCACAATATCCTCTTGGTACATGTTCACAATCAAATTGTGTACATCTACCAGGGGGCCAAGTGAAGATAAAAGTGAGTGTTGAAGACGAAAATTGAAATTCACAAAAGTTTTGGGGGTTTCATTTATCTGGAGACAAGGGATTACAAAATTGAGGAAGAAGAAGAGAAAATACAAGTGAGAACTACAGAGATGGTCCTAGACCCTATGGAAGAATTGGGCGACCTTCTGGGCAACCTCCGATACGCTGGCTCGGGTAGCTTCGCCTTCTCCTTCGACGGGACCTTCAAGCACCGGGTCCAGAGGAAATTGGGAGTTCCAGCTGGTGTAGCACATCAGCACGTACTCTGCGACGTTCTTCACCAGGGATTGCCCCTCAACCTCCAGTTGGTCCGCGATGACATCGCCCACCTTGGAGAGCTTGCTACCTGCTGCGCTCAACGCCTGCAGTGCTAGGTCCGGCTCCGGCTCCGGATCATCCGGGCGCACGGGACTGAAACCCATCGGTGTCAGTGCATCATTGGCCTTGCTCAAGAACTCCCAAATCTGTAGGGAGTCCTCAGCCCTCAAGCCCTTCATCTCTTCCAGGGATCTTCTGGCCGCCACCAATTCAGAATTCTCACGGGCAAGGCGCTCAACTTCTTTGGCGTTTTGCTGAATCTTTTCAGCAACCCGCCGTTCGAGTTTTCCGAGCTCCTCCTCCCGGAGGTGGATCTTGTTCCGGCAGTCAACCAGGTCCTTCTCTCTACCCCTCACTTTCTTCTCCCTGGCAGTAAGGGCACACTCTTGTTCGTAGAGTTCCTGCCCTCGCACCTAGGTATTCTCCTCTTCCTCTTGGCAGCGCTCTTCCAATTTCTTGGCGCGCTCCTCGAGACTCTTGTCAGCCAGAGCCACCTTCTCGGTGAGCTCCTCCTCCCTCCTCAGGACATCATCCCGCAGCTCTAGGAGTTTCTACTCTTCATCCTCGAGACGTTTCTCCCTCTCTTCAAGTGCCTCTCGACGCTTGATGAGTGCAGTGTTAATGGCCTCAAGCTGTTCATGGCGTGCATCGGCCGCATTATTGGCAGCTTTGGCCTGATCGTAGATCTCCCGGGATTGAGCGCCGAGGGCACGAGTCATACTCTCCCTGTCATCCAGTAACTTGCCCCAGTACTCCAGGCGGATCTTCTCCCGCTTAATCCATTCCTTGTCATCCGCTAGCCTCGACTGCGCCAGCTTGGTCTCGAAGTAGAGCCGATTATGCCACCGCCTAAGGGTTTGGCGCTCCTCTTCAAGAGCCTTGCTGTCGTGGAAGAAGGCCAATTGGACTTGACGCAGACTGGAACATGCGTTGTCAATGGACAGTGACAACGGGATGGGTTCCGGACCTGCTGGGGTCTCCTCCGCTGGTTCCAGCGGGTCTTCGGATACAAAAATTGGGTCCCACTCTACAAGAGTGGTCCCCTGGGTCTCCATGGCACTAGGGCCGTCCTTCGGGATGGCCTCAGTCGCCATCGAGGAAGGCCCCGCCGCCAAATCTTCGTTCACCCCCTCAGGCTGGGGGCCAGCGACTTTGCTGGGGAACTCCGGCTCGGCTGCAGGTACCTCCGACGTCGTCGCTTCCGGAGCAGGAGCCGCTACTGGCTCCGGTCTGGGCACCTCTTCCGATGAGGGCTCAAGCTCCATCACCTCTTCAACAATCGGCTCAGGGGCCGGAAGATCTTCAACATCGACCGGCCCTGTGGCCGTAGCTCCAACAATGACCGGCTCAGCGGCCGGTGCTTCGGAGGTAGCCGGCGCAACTGCTGAAACTACCTCAGTTTCCGGTGCGCACGCCAGAGCTTCAATCACCTCCGGTTCAACCGCCGGGGCTTCGACAATTTCCGGCTCAGAGGCCGGGATTACTGCTTCCTCCGGCTCAACACCCAGAGCTTCCATCATCGTAGCACCAGAACCCGGAGCTTCAACCTCCGGGACAGGTGCTGCTGGCGCATCTTCACTCCTGTGGTCCGGCGCTACCACGGGAACTTCTGGGGATGGGTCGAGGTCCATGACCACGACAGCCGGCGCCAGAGCTGTCGCACCTTTGGCCACCACTTGGGGCGGCACCGGGACAGGAGCAGAAGCTCCCGCTCACACGGCTTCAGCCACTGTGGCCGAGGGTGGAGCCTCACTCCCCTTCTTGGAGACGCTACAGATGATGAACGGAGAAAATTAAAAAATGGTTGCTACAATTAAAACAACTATCCAAGGTAGAAATCAAAAGTTACCTTGGGAGACTTCCGCACCAGCTTGCGCAGAACCTTTTCCCGGGCGTTCCGGGCTAGCCATAGCCGGCGTGGAAGCTCCGGAAGGCCCCCCAGAACTCGTCGCGGCCACGGGTGTTTCCCAGGTCGAGGCTCCCCTCGATCGGGAAGAACCCCCGGACCTGGAGGCCTCCACCGGCCCAGGAGCTGGAGTTGCACGCCCGGAGCTAACACCCCGGGAGGACCCTACTGCGGGGACAGCCGCGCTCCGAGAGGACCCCACCGCGGGAACAGTCGCGTTCTGGGATGAACCCACTACGGGAACATTCACCGCAGCTGCAGAGGACCTTCCCCTCCGGGGAGAAGGAGCCGACGCAGAAGTAGCGGGCCCGACAGACCTTCTGTCGGCGTACTACAACTTCCTCTTCCGGCTCACTGGTTCATCCGCCAGCTCCTTGCCCTTGCTAACGACTTCTCCCCTCGGCTTAGGAACAGAGCCGGAGCTATCCTTGGGTACTCCGGGGATCGCTACCCCGGAGGTTGGTCTTCTCTCGACGACACCAAGGTCGTCAAGCATGGGCATCTTCCGCCGGAGCTCCCTGCTGAACTCCACTTCCACGTTCAGAGGAAGAAAAGCTGATGGTGGAGTCAAGTCGTCACCTTCGACGTCGATGCCGTGTTGGAACTTCTTAAGGTGGAACTCCAAGGTTTTCCCCACCATGTTGGACTTCAACTCGGTCTCAACCCGGTCGTCGTCCATCACGCTGTTGAGGGCCCAAGCAAGTTTCTCCCTCCTCTTCAGCGGTGCCCACCTGTTGACCAAGAAATTGCAAAATACCGCCTGAGGAGTCAATCCTCCTTCCACGCATTGGCGGATCCTGGTCAAACAGGGTTGAAAGCTTCTGCCAACATCGGAGCTTCACTCCAGATCGTCGTGTCGATACCGGGAAGACCATCGGGCAGCTCCAACCTCTCGTGCTCCTCCACCCTGACGACTATCCAGTCTTTCTTCCAGTCATCCCACTTCCCAGAGGGAAATGACCGGAGGTACTTGAATGAGCACTTCTTTCGCTTCACGAAGTAGTAGAAGCCAAGGTACTCATTGCTCCTACCGGTGGTGTGGACGGTGAAGAAGGTCCGGAAGAGCTCGATGCAGGGGGGGATGCCCACCCACATCTCACAGAAGTGGACGAAGATAGACACGAGGAGAATGGAGTGAGGTCCAAGGTGATACAACTGCAGACCATAGAAGTCTAGCAGCATCAAGAAAAAGGAAGAAAAAGGTGGGATCAACCCCACCATGGCGTACGAGGAGAAGTACACCATTTCGCCGGAGTGCTCCTTCTCGAACGGGAGCTCTCCACCGGCGCGGACCGAGCGGTTGAAGAAGTCCGAGGACCATTCCATGAGGGCCCGGACCTTCTTCAGGTCGCCATCGGTCTTCAAGCGACTCTCGCGGAGACCCAACTCCATCGCGGCACAGCTAGGCAAGAGAAGAAAAGCAAAGCACAAGTTGGGAGTTTGATCGCAAGAACAGATGAGAGGCGTAAAGAACTCCCGACGGTGCACACTTTCCTTATTAAGTAAGCCCTCGCAACGCTTGGATGGAAACCGCAAGGAAGTCGAAGGTACCACCCAAAAATTCCACCCAGCCGATGACAAGCGGGCCCGGAACCACCCCGACGATCAAGTCGAGGTTCTTACCCAGGTGAACGGTTGTCATCAAGAGGCGGGAAGCCCAAAGGCGGTGGCCTGACAAGGCGCGCGGAACCGATACAGTTTTCATATCGGGAACCGGCGACCTTCAATTGCATGAGATCCGCACGCCCAAGATCTCATCTCCCGCACGCAGGATACGCCACGTGACGAGGATTTAATTCCAAGTCCTTGCCAACGGCACCCTCAAAGACCCTTGAAGACTCAGTTCAAAGGTCGCAAGGATGGACCCACCTCCGACGGAATGACTTCCCCGGAGGTAGGTCCAGGGGGCCACTGTCGGTACCCTAGAAACCGTACACCCCTTGAGGTTATAAAGATCTCAAAGGAAAATCATCTACTTGGTTTGAAGACCCTCAAAGACCCACATGTCAGACATAACCGGACCCGCTTCTCCAACATGGTTAATCCCTGGGTCGCCATGTGTACTACCAAACCGGAGCTACCGCCCACAAGGGGGAAGCTCCGGGCCATGTACCGAAATGGCACCTCCGGACTTAGCCCCACATCGAGAGAAGCTCCGGACCTGACACGTGTCGGGTAGGCTCGGAGCTACCTGTTTCCACAGTATGCTCCGGAGCTGCCACGTGTCCAACCGTCGGATCTTCAGCCTCTAACCTCTGGAAGACCCCACAATGGCTCCGGATCTTCAAAGGGGAATCAAGGACTTCAAGACCCGATTAAGTGTCATTAATACCATATTAATGACACTTAAACGGACGATCTTAACACCAATAACGGTGTTGTCAAAGCCCGTTATAGGGTCATTAAGAGCAATTAAATGTGTTAAATAAGTGTCAATACTAGTAACCGCCGGGGCCACATGTTGGGCCAGGCTAACTTGTAACGGCCTGCCCTTGTACTATAAAAGGACAGGCCGACAACACGTTCAAGGGGCTACAGAGACACACACGCCATTGACGCTAAACACAAGCTCATACAGCTAATACAATAGCAACACATCCGTGGAGTAGGGTATTATGCTCAGGCGGCCCGAACCACGTAAACTCTTGTGTCTCCTGTGTCAATTCCTACTCACCTTCTTGAATCTCCGCGCGCCCATACCGAACCTCAAACTCCCCTATCACTTTAGCAGTGTAGGGAGATCTGCCGGTTCCAAATCACCGACAGTAAGGGTAAAATCACAAACTCTATTTTTCAAGGAAAAAATTACAATTAAACTTACAACTACAGGTATAAACTCAATAATCTCTTTTTTTTTGTTATACAAATTTTATATCATTTTAATAAAAATAACCATCTGTTACAAAATTTTAAGTAACCCACTTATCGCGTAGTAGTTGGACAATAGGATGCCGTTGCGTGCTACATGAATATCTGTCATCCAACTACTGGAAGACAAGCCGACGTGGCCATTGTCGACGTACCACTGTGATACCCGATTCTGAAAATGAACCAAATAAACGTATATGTGTGCCCAGAACGCTCAATACGCATACACGAGTGCACCACAAAAGGATATACAGAAAATTACCACATATCAAGATTAATTAACCACTTTTATTACACAATTCATACTATCCTCGAATACAAGATGTAATGAATATTAGTGATAAGTTTCAACTGATGCAGCGGAAATAAACTAATAATCAACTAAGCAAAAGGGATAGCGCATCTTCAACACTGCATAGGCAAAGCTAACAGCAGACACGGCCTAGAACTCCACATTATCATCATTAAACTCCCAATCCTGACCTGCAACTGTTGGTGGGGGAATTACAAGGGTGAGTACATGTCGTACTCAGCAAGTGTGGAAAGTATGACATGTAGCTGATACAAATGACGAATATAATAATGGCTAAGTGCTGAAAAGTACATTAAAACATTTGAAAAGTAGTATATTATATGTATGTGAAGTAAACCCATCACAAACCATAAGTAATATCGTAGTACCAGTCCATATTTCATTACCATCATCCATATACCAGATTTCACCATTACCATAAACCATATCCATTGTCATAAACCATAATACCATCCCATAACCAGTATCAAACCATAACCATAATCATAACCATAACCAACCAACCATCCCAAATTACAAGAACCCTCTAATCATGTAGGTCATCCAGGAGCTCATAACCGGGAGCACGTCTATCATGATAGTTTTAATAGACTCTGCAAAGTTTGTACCACTTTACCCGCGTGTTTGTGATTTCATCACCCATCAACGACTGAAGAACCTCCCTTATGCCAATTACACTTCCTTTGGTGTATGACCAAGAGATCACAAAATAGCATTTACAAAGGTATTACTAGCCTATTTAGACCCCACTGAGGTTTCACCGGTGGCGATGCCTCCAACTAAGCACATCTTCAACCAAGGGCCCCCTCTTGAGCCATTCGAATCCCAGGGTAGTGCCACCAATCATCAACAAACCCAATCTGGCTACCCCTTCTTCGAGCATCCTTAATGGTCCAAATAGCACCGGCAAAGCCCTAATTAATAAGCTATGCCGCACCCATACTTGGCCTCATGGTGGCACTGTTGTCCTGACATATTCTCGCATGAATAGTTCCTTAGATCTAAAGCAAGCAAACCACCATAACATCCAACCCATCCGCATACCAGGCTTGCTTAGATCACCCATTACCACATCATATTAACCAGTTCACGTTAATGATAATCTTATAATTACATAATTAAGGTAAGTGGTATAGTTGTTTTCCCATCCCAATTAACTAAACAAAGCAAAAAGGGTAAAAAGCCCTTCCCGACTCTCTACCATGAATTCCAGGTGACAAGGGTAGTCAAACAAAGCTAGTAAACTTCCTACCATAAGATTCCCATCAAATTGACACAAACATGCAGTTTTGAAAACAAAACATTAATTGTCAAAACAGGATCAATATGTTCAAGGACACTTGCCTTTTTCTTGGGATTGGTTCGGGTTAAAGCCTTCAAACTCTTGGTGCTGTAGATCCTCCACAGAACTCCCTAGCGCAAATCCTTATAATCTGCACAACAAACATACAAGACAAGAATTACAATCAAAGAGTGCACAAATATTACTCAATATGACATGATATGCATGATTGATGCAAATGCAAGGTGGAACTTGTTAATGGGTTGCTAATAATGATCACTAACTAGTCTAATAGCTTTTAACAAGTTTATACAGGTTTGGAGTTGATTCGATCTAATTTAGAATTAATTCAACAGAAATTAACCAGGAAAATCGGACTAGTCCGCTAGGGACCGAACAAGTCCGCACTTCGCAGAACTGGCGAACTAGAGTTTTCTAGATCGACATGAATTTGGAGATTTGGGGTTGAATTGACATAAGGAAAAGGAAGTAGAAAGTATACCAGGTGTTTAGAATTCCAATGAATCAAGGATCTTGGAGGCAACACTTGGATCTTGACAATTTAGGGTTGATGAAGAACTTGATGGTGAATTGTTGATGAAGAATGCGAGGTTGATGGAGATCTTGATCCTCTTTCGTTTCCTCCTATTCTTCTTGCTCTAGGTCTCCTTCTCCCTCCTTGGTGGCGGTTATTCACGAGCTAGGGTTTGGGTGTGGTGGAAAAGTGGCAAATAGATGTCAAGCCAAGGGGTGGGGTTGTTTATAAGGTGAATGCTAGAGTTAGATGGATTTCGAGTTTGAGATGAGTAGAAGTCGGTTTAGAGTCCGACATGGGCTCTAAAAGAGTTAGGCACGACGTCCCTAGGCCCACTTAATGTAAAACCCAAGAAACAAGTCCTAAAACAAAAGATGAACTTGGAGCCTGATTTATCGGACAAGTCCGAAAAGGGACGGACTAGTCCAATGTTAGACAGAGAGAAATCGGACAAGTCCAGACTAGACATTGGACAAGTCCAAACTTATCCAGAGGAAAAAACAGACAAGTCTGGCCAAAATCGGACAAGTCCGACTTTAGTCAGAGGGAGAAACAGACAAGTCCGCTAGAACACCGGACAAGTCCGGACAAGTCTAGGGACTTACCGAAATTTCCAAGGATTCAGTACACCGGAGTAGTCCGCAATGGACCGGACAAGTCTGAAAGTGTCGAGAGAGAAAAACAGACTAGTCCGCAGAAAAATGGACAAGTCCGATTGAAGTCAGAGAGAAATCAGACTAGTTCGCACCAAAATCGGACTAGTCTGCACTTCCCAGAATTCTTAAGTACGATTTTGTTTCTAATTCATTTTAAACTTATTTCTTTTTATGTGGATTAACGTTAAACATATTTAATTATGGATGCAAGGCATGATGCATGAAAATGAGAATGTTACAAACCTACCCCCCTTAAAATGAATCTCGCCCTCGATATTCGACGCGGAAGAGAAAAGATAGGGAAATTCCTTCTTGAGATCATCCTCCAACTCCCAGGTTGCTTCCGATTTTGTATGATGCTTCCATTGTACTTTACACCATCAAATAAACTTGTTCCTTGTGACTCTCTCCTTGGTTTCCAATATTTTGACCGGTTCCTCGGCATAAGTCAAATCTGCCTCTAATTCCAATTCTTCCATTGGCACTTGTTCTTCCGGTACTCTCAAACGCTTTGTTAGACGGAATCACCCAACTCCATTAATCAAAACGGAGGTCACAATGTCAGGTTTACAACAAAAAACATAAGAGAGAGACTTCATCCCCAAAACCAAACCCAGACTTAACTGTCCAGAGCTAAGAAACAGCAACGTGCACCAGCAATCACCACTGTTCTCGCCAGCAGAACCTTAGTCGAACAAAAATGAAAATTTTACTGACTAAGTAAAGCAAAAGATACAAGACTCAGTGCCTCAGCACTACTCATGTCGCAGCAGATCCCCACCCCCTTTTCCTTCCTCTCCAGTGATCCCATCACCCTTTCCATTCAGTAGTTGCTTGGACCATTCTGATGTTTTGAAGGCAACATCAGGAGCTAATTCTGAGACTGCATCACCGTCATGGCCGCCTTGAGCATTGCATCTACGCCCACCTTGATGATCTCCTTCATTTCCTCGGAGTATAACCCTGCCCAAAAGTTCATAAAAGCAACAACATGGTAAATAATATCACACGAATGTTTTATGAGTTTATCTTCAAAACAAACTCTATTTCTCGCTTTCCAAATCGCCCAACATATTGCGGCCAGTCCAAACATATGGAACTGATCGCCTCCTGGAAGAACTAGTTTAATCCATGCCCAGAACTGCACCAAAGAGTTTGGTCTCGACCTGCAATGAAAACAGCTAGCAACTATAGCCCAGACAACTTTGGCCACTTTGCAATCAAATAGCAAGTGATCTCTAGTTTCTGGTTCACAACAAAATTTGCAAGAAGCATTTCCTTGCCAATTCCTTTTCACCATATTATCTTTTGTCAATATGGCATCATTTTCCACCAACCACATAAAGGTTTTGATTTTTTGAGGAATTTTAGCTTTCCATACATGATTGAAATTAATTCTCTCAAAATTATGCACAAGATGATTATATATGGATTTAACAGTAAAAGCTCTTGTTTTATTCCACAACCAAACCAGAGAATCTTCAGTGTCAGATAATTGAACCTCATTAAGTCTAGCAACCAGCTGATACCATTGTTCATGCACAAACCAAGGCAAATTCACTCTAAATTGGACAACCCAATTCTTTGCAGTACATAGGAAAACAATTATTTATTTATCAAGACACAACTCAAAAAGAATTGGATACTGAATATACAGAGCCTTATCACCAAGCCATATATCAACCCAAAAGCTAATGCTCTTCCCATTTCCTACCAAAAATTTCCTCCCCTTTAAATAAAATTTTCTAATTTTCAATAAATCCTTCCGCAGTGGGGAGTCCCCCTGCTTATACTTCACCATAGAGACAGGGCAATCCCTAATATTTTTTTTTAACAATTTCTTGCCAAAGACCCTCCCCTCTCTCTAATCTCCACCACCATTTTGCAAGTAGAGCAATGTTCATCTTCCTGAGATCTTTAATCCCCAAACCCCCTTTCTTTCTTGGCTTACACACTTTTTCCCACCTCACTAAGTGGTATTTCCTTTTTGTACTACCCCCTTGCCACAAGAATTTCCTTCTAGCCACATTCATGTTTTCAATAATAGTTTTAGGCAAAAGAAACAAAGACA
Source organism: Tuctoria greenei (assembly GCA_036927565.1). Classification (NCBI taxonomy): domain Eukaryota; kingdom Viridiplantae; phylum Streptophyta; class Magnoliopsida; order Poales; family Poaceae; genus Tuctoria; species Tuctoria greenei. The sequence goes on along the minus strand of JAYESD010000001.1, from coordinate 103,128,886 downwards.
TATTGTAAGTGGGAATGTTTGACAAGCTTGCATTTATAAGAACAACTCGCCCTGCCATGGTAAGAGAACTACCCTTCCAAACCTCTATTTTATTATTAGCTTTCTCCAGCATATAATGCCAATCAGCAACATGGAGCTTGCTAGGGCTTATTGGTACCCCCAACTATTTTAGAGGAAAAGAGCTCTAGGCATATTTAATAGTTAATTCCTGATCCCCTCCTACCACCAGTAATTCGCTCTTGTCAAAATTGATTTTAAGACCGGACATAAGCTCATACAAATACAAGAGCAGTTTGAGGTTCCTAGCTCCTTCCTCCCCTTCTCTTATACACAAAATTGTGTCATCAACATATTGAAGTATAGCAACCCCATTTGGGGTACAACCAGCAACAAGTCCAGCAAATAGGTCATTTGATTGTGCCAAATGCACCATCTTAGTAAGGCAATCCGCCACTATATTAAAGAGCAGGGGTGATAAAGGGTCTCCTTGTCTCACCCCCTTATGACTATGAAAATAAGGGCCAATTTGATTATTTAACTTCACACAAATAGTGCCATTCCTAACCACCTTTTCTATCCATTGACACCAGGTCTCACAAAATCTTCTAGATTTCAAGCATTTGAACAAGAATTCCCAATTCACCTTATCGTAAGCTTTTTTGAAATCAAGTTTTAGAATGATGCCTGCGTATGTTTTATCTCTCTTGGCCTCATGAAGAACCTCATGCAAACACATGGTCCCACTCATGATGTTTCTACTTGGAATAAAAGCAGTTTGGACTCTATGAATAATTCTATCAGCTATTGGTTCCAATCTTATAGTCAAAACTTTAGTGAACCACTTGTACAAACAATTCAACAAGCAAATGGGCCTAAACCGTTGTATTCTCTTAGCACCTTTAACCTTGGGTAGTAAAGTCACGATGTCGTAATTGATCCTCTGAATATCAAGCTTATTCATATAAAAGTCTTGAAACAGTTGTATGCAGTCCGCTTTTACAACTTCCCAACCGGCTTGAAAAAATTTAACTGGAATTGAGTCAGGACCATCAGCTTTGTTTTTCTCCATAAGGAACAAAGTTGACTTGATCTCATCTTCCTCAAAAGGTTTTGTGAGTTGCCAGTTTTCTTCATTAGAAACCATTTCATTTAAACCCCAAAAATTATCCTGAAAATTAAAAGCATTGCCCACCTCCTTCCCAAACAACTGTTTATAATATCTAGTGGCATGATTTAAAAGATTATCTGATCCACTAATTAAACTACCCTCATGCTTTAGAGAAAAAATATATTTTTCCTTTTCCTCCCATTTGCTATTCTGTGGTAATATTCTGTATTACTGTCACCTTTGAGAAGCCAGGTCTCATGGCTTCTCTTAAACTAGTAGAGTTCCTCTTCTTCTAATATTTTTAACATTTCAGTAAGTAGATTGATTTTTTATTTTATTTGTTCTTTGTCCAAAAATCTAGATTCCTCTTTATCCTTAAGATTCTTAATCTGATGAAGGATCTCCTTCTTTTTTTGTAGCACCCGCCAAATTAAAACCCCATCCTTTAAAATAGTTTTTAACCTTCTTTAATTTGAAGATTACCTTGCTAAGAGCCTCTACATCCCTAGTGGGTTGTTCCCAAAATCTTTTCACAGCAGGCAAAAAATTGGTTTTGTTTATCCAATTTAGCTCAAAGTGGAAGGATATCAATTTCTTAGGGTCGTTCTTTAACAATTTAACAACAAGGGGGTTATGGTCTGACATGCTACTTGGCAATTTCTGAACAATTATTAAAGGAAAGAGAAGTTCCCAATCTCTATTCATCAAAACTCTGTCTAAAACTTCAAGAACAGGGTTTACTCTATTGTTGGACCAAGTGTACTTGCCACCTATCATGTTAATTTCTCTCAAGCTGTTTGAATTGATAATTGTATTAAAGAGGTCAGAAAATCTGTTAGGGCTAAATGCCTTGTTTTTTTCCGATGCCTTCCTTACAATGTTAAAGTCTCCCCCCACAAGATAAGGAAGGTCAGTGCTAGCACAAAAACAAGCAAGTTCAGAGAGAAATTCTTTTTTGTTGTCGTCTTGAGCCGCCCCGTACACTTTCAAAAGACTTCACTTCTTCTCAATCTTTTTATCCCAAAGGTCAAGTTGGCATATATACTTGCCATCCTTATATCTACCGACATCAAATCTTTCAATATTTACCCTATTGATAATCCCCCTGATCTTCCTTGGGTCAGAATCCAATGCCACAAGTAGGATTGAGAAGGATCTATCAATCTAATGGCAAAATCAGAAATAACATTCAACATAGTTTCCCGAACACAAATAAAATCAAAACCATGTTCCCTTATAAGATCTCTGAAAAAGGGACCATCCCTTTCTTTCTAAAGCCTCTACAATTCCAAAAAACACCTATCATCTTTATTTATTTTTTCTTATTTTTGTTCCTCTTTTTTTGGGGGTAGAATTTTCCTAAACCCCTTTCCTTCTATATACTGAAAATGTGGCCCTAGTGCCTCTCCTCAAAGGAGACTGATGTTGTTCATCTAATTTTTTTTAACTTTTTTAGCCTTTTTTACTTTCAACCATAGTAAATTTTTCCTCATCCATATCCTCGTCAACCCATCCAAGCAACAAAGTATTATCATTACCAGACAAAGGCACATCCTCTTCTATCACTTTATCTCCTTGTCTCAAACTTCTATCCTTATTAGATAACTCCCGTCTAGCCATTTCTAAATCTTTCATCATATTCACTTTTCCAAAATCATCAAGAATTATTTAATACCAATTTTATTAGCAATATCAACAATGGAATGAGTAGACATAACTGTAAAAGAATTCACATAAGTATTACCTGGCAGAGGTCTCTTTTTGCTTCCTTCCTGCAGGCCTTCAAACTTCCTCTGCAGTTGAAGCTGAACCCTTTCACTTTGTCTTGTGGCGTGTGGCTTGAATAATCTGTTCAGGTAAGATTTTTCTCCCACCAACCTGCAGCACAAAATCAGAATTCCCAGCCCCAACCAATTTTTCCTGACCCACAACTATGGTCTCAACAGTTGCTGGTCCCAGGTTGACTCTTTTTGACTGAAGCTGAGTGTTAGAGCAAAAACCATTCCCATCGACTGCCCAACCTTCTGGGTAACCACTCCTTGTTCATCCTCTTCCTCATCAAGAAGATCATCCTCATCAGGGTCCCAAGAAATGTTGAGTTTACCAAAATCAACAGATGATTTATTCATAAGTTCTATCCCCTCACTGGTATCCACTTTTTCCTTCATCTTACCATTTTCAGCCAGGTTACTGTACCCTCTCATATTTGCAGGAGCTGAGGCGTGTCCCCCAAATCCTCTCTGCTGTACATCTATCACTTGTTTCCCCTTTTTAGTAGCAGAATCCATTTTAGGTTTTTTTTAGAGTAGGTTGCAGATTGTTAGCAGGATTAGGAATCACAACAGAATCAGTATGAATATGCTCATCTACCTCAATTTCCCTTTCATAGAAGAAATCATAATAGTATGGCTGTATACAGCCTTCAGCTGAGAACGAAACTTTTGTAACATCTTTGCAAGAAATTTTCATTCTAACATAATCCATTTTCCCAAGAGATTTCATATCTACTTCTATTGTAGAACCTACAAGAGAACCCACATATGCAAGGGTATACACACTTCTATTATCAAACGGGATGTTCCTAACCCTGAACCAAGCAGATTGCATTATCCCTTTTGCACCAATAGCCGTTGACCACGACTCTACCAAATTTTTTGACCCAGTGGACCTCAACCCCAAATCAAAGTGACTCCAATCTTTTATCATTTGAGCAGTAGGAAATCGCATAAGGAAACAATTATCACCAGCAGGTCTAGCTATCCATCTCCAGGCATTGGCACCTAAAATCTCCCTGAACTCCTGCTCAATTTCATTAGCAGTAGCATTTCCCTCAACAACTTTAATAACAGCAGTAGTAAGGCGTTCTTTCAGGTTTACATCAGAAGGGCAATCAGGGATGCAGAAAAGACTTTGTCCCTCGACTTGAGTTGTGCATAGAGGGGCCACAAACTCACATAGAAGTTTAGTATAACACTGACCAATCTCATGCCCAAATCTACCACATCTATCACAATGAATTAAGTTGCAAGGACAGTTTTGGATCTTATGCTCTTTGCTACCACATCTATAGCATTCAATCACGACCATAGGAACAACATTAGTATGGGAGTGCTCACCTTGCTCATTAGCCTCTTGCATCACTTGATCCTTGTTCTGGACATCAACCTCAATATGTTCCTGAGATTCCTTTTCTTCCATAGAATTCTCCCAATGTTGATCCAGCATCTCTGGTCGATGATACCATCGAGATCACTCCCTTCCCTGCTTGGAACTCTCTGCATAAGGGATCTGTAGATTACCTTCGTTAGGCCTATCACCTGGGATCGGGGCTTGATCAGGGATCTAGCGATCTCGAACAGATTCCACCGCGGGGAATCCCCCTGCCGATCTCCTCTGACCGCGATGCCATGAGAAACCACCACGTTCCCTATCACCTCCATGCCAAGGCCTTCCAGCACCATAGCCTCCTCTCCCCCCGCCTCTTAGACCTCTACTTCCTACCATGATCGTTGGAGCAAAAGTGGTTTGCACTGCACTCGCATACGACTTGTTATTCCCCCCAAAATGCCCAAACCATCAGCGCTGAGAAGGCGTGTGATTCGTAGGCGGTGATGGAGGAAGGCTAAAGAACCCTACCTCTGGTGCCGTGATGCGAACTGAATCCAAATACGAGTCTGTTACCTTAATCCCATCTCCACTAGGCTCGGATCTCCGATGTTGTGGAGCTTCGGTATTACGATCCACTCGGATGGGATCCCCATCGTCGAAATGGTCCGAACCTCCAGCTGTCCTCCGAACCTCCCATGGCTGTTTTGCAACCGGGCCCCACCATAGATTCTGCTCCCCCAAGAAACTCCTCAGAAGCAACGCGTGAGGGTGAGGGCGAAACCACGTGACACACGATGGCGGGAGCGCTTCGATCTGCTGCGGTGAAATCACGACAATCGTCACCGGTGGACGCGCGGTAGGCGGTGGTCGAAGCATCGAGGCCCTTGCCTTCGATCGGTTTTCGGGACACGGTAACACAACTTTTTGCAAGATTATGTTAGTGTTCTACTACTACACTGTGTCCTCTCAAACACTTCTTGAGCTGGGAAACATGAAACACATTATAAACATCTGAAAGATGAGCTGGCATCTCCAACTTATCTGCTACTTCTCCTCTTTTGTCCAAAATCTTGAATGGCCAAATGTATCGATATGCTAACTTGCCTCTTATGTTAAACCTCTTATGACCTCTCATTGGTGACACCTTGAGGTAAATGAAGTCACCCACTTCAAAGGCTAGTTTTCTCCGCCTATTATCCGCATAGCCTTTTTGTCTTGATTGAGCAGCCCTCAAGTTTTCGCAAATTACCTAAACTTGTTTTTCAGCTTCTAACAATACATCCGGACCAAATACTTGAGTTTCTTCTGTCTCATTCCAGAATAAAGGTGTCCTACACTTCCTTCCATATAGTGCCTCATATGGTGACATTTTCAAACTTGATTGGTAACTATTGTTGTATGAGAATTCCACATTGCAAGCTCTTGACCCAATTTTTCCCATGCTTTAAAGCACAAGCTCTTAACATATCTTCTAAAATCTGGTTGGTTCTCTCAGTTTGTCCATCCGTTTGATGGTGATATGCTAAACTAAAATTTAACCTTGTTCCCAATGCTTCATGCAATTTCTGCCAAAACCTGGAGGTAAATTGAGAACCTCTATCCGACACTATCCTCTTTGGAACCCCATGTCGGCACACAATATGCTCCATATACAATCTGCTAGCTTTGCGGTGGTATAGGTGGTTTTGACAGGAATAAAATGAGCCGATTTGGTCAACCGATCCACAATTGCCCAAATTGAGTCGTATTCGGACTAGGTACGTGGCAATCCAACTATAAAGTCCATGCCAATCTCTTCCCACTTCCATTCTGGGATCTTTAATGGCTGCAATAATCCCGCTGGCCTTTGATGTTCCGCCTTGACTCGTTGGCACACATCACACATTGCTACATATTCAGCTATGTCCGTTTTCATGCTAGCCCACCAATAGCACGTCTTCAAGTCTTTGTACATCTTCGAACAACCGGGGTGAATCGAGTATGGCGAGTCATGTGCCTCCTTTAATATTGTCTCCCGGATATACTTCACATTAGGCACGACAATCCTCTTTCCGAGCCATAAGGTACCATGTTCATCCTCGTCAAATCTGAATTCTCTGCCCTCTTGGGTCCTTTCCTTGATTTCTTGGATTTCCTCGTCCTTCGTTTGGCCCTCTCGAATTTCTAGCTCCAAAGTCGGATTTAACTCCATCATTCCCTTCTCATTCAGAAATCCAAGATTCAACCGTTCAAACTCCTTATATAACTCGGATGGCAGCCCTTGAATCGTGAGTTGATGACTTACTCCTTTTCTACTCAAGGCATCGACCACTACATTGGCTTTTCCCGGGTGCTAATTGATTCCAAAGTCATAATCCTTGATGAGCTCCAACCATATTCGTTGCCTCAAATTCAGATCCGTTTGTGTGAATATGAACTTGAGACTCTTATGATCCGTATAAATTTCACACCTATGACCAATGATGTAGTGTCTCCAAATCTTCAATGCGTGTACCACGGCTGCAAGTTCCAAATCATGCGTTGGGTAATTATGCTCACGTTTCTTCAATTGCCCCAATGCGTAGGCGACCACTTGACCTTCTTGCATCAATACACATCCAAGTCCTTGTCTCGACGCATCACAATATATGTCGAAACTTTTGCTTACATCCGACAAAACCAAAACTGGGGCTGTTGTTAACCTTTTCTTCAACTCCTCAAAACTTTCTTGACAAGCCTGGGTCCATTGGAAAGCTTTCCCCTTCGTTAGCAATTTCGTCATTGGCTTGGCTATCTTGGAAAAGTCCTTGATGAATCAACAGTAATATCCAACCATTCCAAGAAAACTCCTTATTTCCTTTACGTTTTGCGGTGGCTCCCACTTTAGCACGTCCCTCACTTTTCCGAGATCGACCGAAACTCCTCCTTCTGAGATGATATGACCCAAAAATGACACCTCTTTCAACCAAAACTGGCACTTGCTGAATTTAGCGTACAATTGATGCTCTCTCAACTTCTGCAATGTGAGCCTCAAGTCTTCCTCATGTTCCTTCTCATCCTTCGAGTAGATCATAATGTCATCAATAAACACCACAACGAATTTATCCAAGTACTCCATGAAGACCTTATTCATGAGGTACATAAAGTATGCAGGTGCATTGGTCAATCCTAAGGACATAACGGTGTACTCGTAAGATCCATATCGTGTCCTAAAAGCTGTCTTGGGTATGTCTGATTGTCTGTCTTCATTTGAAAGTATCCCAACCTCAAATCAATCTTGGAGAAGACACAAGCATCCTTCATCTAATCAAACATGTCTTCTATGCGTGGCAAGGTGTACTTGTTCTTAATGGTTACCTCGTTGAGAGCTCGGTAATCCACACACATCCTTTGCGACCCATCCTTCTTGTCCACAAATAGAACGGGCGCTCCCAAGGTGAAGAGATGGAGCAAATAAAACCCTTCTCTAGTTGTTCTTGAATCTGCTTTTTGAGCTCCGCTAATTCCTTAGGAGGCATCCTATATGGCCTCTTAGCTATAGGTGCAGTTCCAGGTATTAAATCAATAACGAACTAAATGTCTCGATCAGGTGGCATACCTGCCAACTCATCCGGAAACACATCCAAAAATTAGCACACCACCAGAATCTCCTCAATCACGGCACCGTCCATATGATTCAACTCCAATTGCTTCAGTGCGGTTTGAGATGCTTCAAATTCTATGGCGATCCCTTCCTCATTGGTCAACTTCACCGTCTTCGTGGCAAACTCAATGACTCCATTGTGCTTCCTCAACATGTCCATACCAAGTATAATGTCCAATCCTTGAGAATCCAAGACAATGAGGTTGGCGAGGAAATCTACCCCCCCCCCCATATTCTAAGGCTTACTTTTGGACATACTATATTTGTCCTCATCTCTCCTCCAGGAGACTTAACCAATAGAGTAAACTTCATATGAGAGATAGGAAAACTATACTTGGCAAAATATTTTGATGCAATGAATGAATGCGATGCTCCATAATCAAATAACATAGTCACCGGGTTGGAGTTTGCGAGAAACATACCAATCACCACGTCATCCGCTTGTTGAGCATCCTCCGTAGAGACATGGTTCATGTTGCCACAAGCAAAATTCAGCTGTCCATGGTTCCCTTGCGCCTGTCGTCCATTGGGTCTTGGGTTTTGCCTCAGTGCATTACTTCCTTGACCAAGGCCTGACTTAGGACATTGATGTGCAAAGTGTCCAACTTCTCCACAAGTATAGCACTTCTTTGCTGCACCAGAATTATTGGGATGGGCTTGGTTTTGTGCATTTGCACCAGAAAAATTGACACGAGGTGCATAAGGTATTGGAGGCCTAGGTGCTTGCATGACAGGGCACTGCTGCACAAACTGAGTTGGGCGCGGTGCATACCCAGGGCGATGAACAGGCGTAGGAGAACTGAAATATGGCGCATTGGGTGGTGCAAAGCGAGGGCGCACGTTACTTCCTTGTTGCTGTCCTTGATATGACATCTTCCTCTTGTTGTCTTGCTCCATCTCACGGACCTTGTTCTCAACTACAATTGCTTTGTCCACAAGCTTCTGGAAGTTGGCATAGTCACAATTCAGCAATTGCACTTGGATCTCATTGTTCAAGCCTCTCATGAACAAGTATTGCTTTAGGCTGTCCCGGCTCACATCCTCAGGCGCATAACTTGAGAGTTGAGTGAATTTATTGAGGTATTCACCCACACTCGATCTTCCTTGTCTCAAGTTCTCAAATTTTTTTCTCTTCAAAATCATAACACCTTCCGACACATAATGAGAACGAAAACTTTCCTTGAATTCAACCCAAGTAATCCTCTCTTGGTTCTCATGGGCATTGCAATAAGAATCCCACCAATCCGCAGCTGCTCCAACTAGTTGATGAGGAGCAAATAGAACCTTCTCCCGATTGCTGCATTGGACAATAGCTAGCTTCTTCTCCACAGACTTGAGCCAATCATCAGCATCCATAGGATCAGCAGCTTGAGCAAAAGTTGGCGGCCTAGTCCTCATAAACTCTCCCAACCGGCTATGAGGAGGCGGGGGTGGCAGTGAGGCATGTGGGGCTGATTGTTGATGTTATCAGCCTGCAACTTTCCCATAGTTTGTATCATGGTCTGCATGAGCTGGTTCTGCATAGCCAATAACTGTTCAATGTTGATATCTCCTATGGAAGGTCCTTGTCCATTGTTGTTATGAGGTGCTCCATTGATCTCCACCTCATTATTGCCACCCCTCTGGTTGCGAGTCCTCACCATCTGAAAAAAAGCAAGAGATAAGAATTTAGAAATGTCCCCAACTATATGCATCAAGGGATATGAAACTAAACAACTACCTATACTAGCCTAGGTGGACATGGCAATGCTAAAGCATCCCAAAATCCTCTATTAAGCACAAAAGCAACCAATATATAGCAAACAACACACTAAGCAAAAACACATCGATTCTTGAGTGCTCCTATGTGCTCTAAAGTGTCCATTCTATCTAGGCTGCGTCCTACGATCAACCTGTGGCCCTGATACCAATTTATAACACCCGATTCCGAAAATGAAGCAAGTGAACGCATATGTGTGCCCAGGACGTTCAACATACATACACGAGTGCATCACAAAAATATATACAAAAAATTACCACATATCAAGATTAATTAACCACATTTATTACACAATTCATACTATCCTCGAATACAAGCTCTAATGAATATTAATGACAAGTTTCAACTAATACAGCAGAAATAAACTAATAAGCAACTAAGCAAAAGGGATAGCACATCTCCAACACTCCACAGGCAAAGCTGACAACAGACACGGCCTAGAACTCCGCATTATCATCATTAAACTCCCAATCCTGACCTACAACTGTTGGTGGGGGAATTGCAAGGGTGAGTACATGTCATACTCAGCAAGTGTGGAGAGTATGACATGTAGCTGATACAAATAACAAATATAATAATGGCTAAGTGCTGAAAAGTACATTAAAACATTCAAACAACAGTATATTATATGTATGTGAAGTAAACCCATCACAAACCATAAGTAATATCATAGTACCAGTCCATATTTCATTACCATCATCCATATACCAGATTTCACCATTACCATAAACCATATCCATTGTCATAAACCATAATACCATCCCATAACCAGTACCAAACCATAACCATAACCAACCAAACATCCCAAATTCCAAGTACCCTCTAATCATGTAGGTCATCCAGGCGCTCATAACCGGGAGCACAACTATCATGATAGTTTTAATAGACTCTGTAGAGTTTGTACCACTTTACCCACGTGTTTGTGATTTCATCACCCGTAGGTGACTGAAGAACCTCCCTTACGCCAATTACACTTCCTTTGGTGTATGGCCAAGAGATCACAAAATAGCCTTTACAAAGGGATTACTAGCCTATTTAGACCCCACTGAGGTTTCACCGGTGGCGATGCCTCCAACTGAGCACATCTTCAACCAAGGGCCCCCTCTCGACTCTCGAGCCATTCAGATCCCAGGGTAATCCCACCAATCATCAACAAACCCAATCCGACTACTCCTTCTCCGAGCATCCTTAATGGTCCAAATAGCACTGTCAAAGCCCTAATTAATCAGCTACACCGTACCCATACTTGGCCTCATGGTGGCATTGTTGTCCTGGCATATTCTCGCATGAACCGGTCCTTAGATCTAAAGCAAGCAAACCACCATAACATCCAACCCATCCGCATACCAGGCTTGCTTAGATCACCCATTACCATATCATATTAACCAGTTCACGTTAATCATAATCTCATAATTACATAATTAAGGTAAGTGGTATAGTTGTTTTCCCATCCCATTTAACTAAGCAAAGCAAAAAGGGTAAAAAGCCCTTCCCGACTCTCTACCATGAATTCCAGGTGACAAAGGTGGTCAAACAAAGCTAGTAAACTTCCTACCATAGGATTCCCATCAAATTGACACAATCATGCAGTTTTGAAAACAAAACATTTATTGTCAAAACATGATCAATATATTCAAGGACACTTGCCTTGCTCTTGGGATTGGTTCGGGTCAAAGCCTTCAAATTCTTGGTGCTGTAGATCCTCCGTGGCACTCTCTAGCGCAAATCCGTCTAATCTGCACAACAAATATACAAGACAAGAATTACAATCAAAGAGTGCACAAATATTACTCAATATGACATGATATGCATGATTGATGCAAATGCAAGGTGGAACTTGTTAATGAGTTGCTAATAATGATCACTAACTAGTCTAATAGCTTTTAACAAGTTTATACAGGTTTGGAGTTGATTCGATCTAATTTAGAATTAATTCAACATAAATTAACCAGGAAAATCAGACTAGTCCGCTAGGGACCGGACAAGTCAGCACTTCGCAGAACTAGCAAACTAGGGTTTTCTAGATCGACGTGAATTTGGAGATTTGGGGTTGAATTCATGTAAGGAAAAGGAAGTAGAAGGTATACCAGGTGTTTAGAACTCCAATGAATCAAGGATCTTGGAGGCAACACTTGGATCTTGACGATCTAGGGTTGATGAAGAACTTGATTGTGAATTATTGACGAAGAACGCGAGGTTGATAGAGATCTTGATCCTCTTTCGTTTCCTCCTCTTCTTCTTCTTGCTCTAGATCTCCTTTTCCCTCCTTGGTGGCGGCTATTCACGAGCTAGGGTTTGGGTGTGGTGGAAAAGTGGCAAATAGATGTCAAGCCAAGGGGTGGGGTTGTTTATAAGGTGAATGCTAGGGTTAGATGGATTTTGAGTTTGAGATGAGTAGAGGTCGGTTTAGAGTCCCACATGGGCTCTAAAAGAGTTAGGCATGACGTCCCTAGGCCCACTTAATGTACAACCAAGAAACAAGTCGTGAAATAAAAGATCAACTCGGAGCCGCGATTTATCGGAAAAGTCCGAAAAGGGCCGGACTAGTCCAAAGTTAGACAGAGAGAAATCGGACAAGTCCAAACTGGACATCGGACAAGTCCGAACTTATCCAAAGGGAAAAACAGACAAGTCTTGCCAAAATCGGACAAGTCCGACTTTAGTTAGAGGGAGAAACGGGCAAGTCTGCTAGAACACCAGACAAGTCCGGACAAGTCCAGGGACTTACCGAAATTTCCAAGGATTCAGTACACTGGACTAGTCCGCAATGGACCGAACAAGTCCAAAAGTGTCCAGAGAGAAAAACAGACTAGTCCGCAGAAAAACAGAGAAGTACGATTGAATTCAGAGAGAAATCGGACTAGTCCGCACCAGAATTGGACTAGTCCGCACTTTCCAGAATTCTTAAGTGCGGTTTTGTTTCTGATTCATTTTAAACTTATTTCTTTGTAGGTGGATTAATGTTAAACATATTTAATAATAGATGCAGGACATGATGCATGAAAATGAGGGTGTTACAACCACCGTGGAGCTGGTAGCCACCGTGGCCCAGTCGTTCAACAATGGTACAAGAGCCAACATGTGAGCCCAATCATCCCACCGTGGGACTACAAGTGCTTCTATTTTCTTTTCAATTTTTCTTTGGTTTCATTTTTTGAACTTCAAGCTTTATTTGAAGTTTAAGTAATGTTTATTGTTCTATATTTTTTAAGTTTCAGAATTTATTTTAAGGTCAATTTTAAGAATTTTCAAATAAGTTTATTTATTGTACAATTCATTAAAATTAGTGTATTTCTCGTATTTTTAAATTTAAATATTCAATATGATGATAGAAATAGTACTCATATAATCAAGGCCTCGACATAAATGTGTACACATAAATAGGAATTACGTAGCTCATAAATAAGTGTGGTTGCTTGAAATTATACTACTACGGTACATAAGACAAGACACACCATCTATGAGCTACAATAAAAAAATTAAGACAATGAAAAGGTGTCCTATGATACATGTGATGACTAACCTAACCATGCACATAGCTAGTCCTGACACTTCTTATGGAAACATAATTTTTTAGCTGAGCATAATACAACATCTACTGAGTGCAGCGACAATATTTTCCCTTCATGAAAAAGCATCAGTTCGACTTCCTTACGCGACGAGCCCTCTTACTCAAGTGCTCTCTTTGTGCATATCGTTCCTCCATAGCAGTGCGCATCTCCTCTATCCTATGCCTGTGTTCCTCTTCCTCCCTTTGCATGCGCTCTTTTTGAATGTTGCCTTTTTGAATGTTGCGACCACACTCCTCTGCTTGCGATATTTGTCTCCTTTCTTCCTTGATTCTTTTGTCTCCCTCCAATGCCATCAAGAATCAACAAGAATTATTTGTTGACACTCGTTAAGCTACACTACTAAAACATTGATGATAATGGTGCTAGAATACTTTACTAATTCAGGCTAAATCTGTAAAGGTACGAAGTATACCGTTGTATCATTTCATCCAGAAGTATTTAGTGTATCGTATTTGTTTATCCTAAAGCAATGCGAAAAAGTAAAAACGTAACTAATCCTATCGATAAGGTATAGAGTATTTGGTAGGTATTCGACAAGTAAGGTAAATGAGGTAACTGGGTAGTGTGATACACACAAGCATCTATTCTAATAAGAATAACCTGAGCCTAGTGGGAGTTGGACTAACAAGAGTTGTTCCTTGTATACCTTCATATACAGGTGTATAGACTACTAATGTCCATATAAGCATGTGAGTGATGAATACCTAGTGCTTAGTGTTCTGACATATGAGACATGTGAGTGATGAATACCTAGTGCTTAGTGTTCTGACATATGAGACACATGCTTATGAAGAATGGATAAAGTTGTCACCATCTGTCACTTACCTCTACAATTCTGGGTGTACAAGATATCTACCGCTATTTGTGTATCCAAACACCACATTTGCATAACCAAGGAGTACCTTAGATGCTTGATTTGAACCTAAATCGATCTAAAGCATGATGATCGTTGAACCAATGTCAGAAAAACTCTTAATGTATCTACGCTAATATGTTCATACTTTACAATAGTCAACTATAGTGGAGAGGCCTATGATGTTTATGATAGCATAACAGGAGTGCTATCATACTAAGATAATAACAATTATTCCTACCACATACTTGTATTTTACAATCAAATAAGAAACGCTTCATTCAAACATAACCTTATGAAAGGACAAACTTCATTATAAACACTACAGGAAACTATGCTATTTACGATGGCTAATTTAATTATGAGGATTGACTGTCATAAATAGAATAATTTACAATGGCATGCCTTGGCCGTTGTAAATAAAGCTATTTACGACGGATGAGAGCCCATAGCCATTGTAAACAAGCAGGTTGGCATACATTAATTACTAATCTATGATGACCAAACTTAAAACCATCGTAAGCAAGCCAACCATCGTAAACAAACTCCTTACTTACGACTGCTGGAACATAAGCCATCGTAAATTAAGTGAATAACCCTACAAGTCGTGGGACGCGCTCGTGGCCCATACCCACGCGCACGTTTCTTCCTCCTCGCCCTGCCGTCTCTCCTCGCACCGCCGCCTCTCCTCGCACACTGCCTCGCTGCATGCCGCCACCTTGCCGCACGTCGCCACTGTCTTCGCGTCGTGTCGCCGCCGAGGTAAACTAGCCCTCCTCTCTTCCCCCTCGTCGAACGCTGCCTCCCCCTGAAGATGCCGCCCCCAACGCCAGTTGTTGACCCCCCCCCCCCCACCTTGGCCATTTTTTCTTATGATGTTTATTTAGTTTAGATTAATTGATATTATGTTTGTAAATTATTCTTGTTTAATTGTATTGTTGTTTAAGTTTTGGTTAATTAGTTTTGTTTAGAGTTATTTAATACTTTTGTTACTTATTTTAGTTTATAGTTGTTTAATGTTTTGTTCATTAGTTTGTTTGGTTGTATATTAGTTGTTTAATGTTTTTTATTCAGTTTAGTTGTATAATTATTCTTGATTAATCTTATTTAACTAGTTTCCATTTCATGGTTAATGCATACGAGTTTGGTTAATAAGTAGTTTAATTGATTAATTATTTAATTAGTAGTTTATTGATTGAGTGGTTAATTACTATATGTAAATAAATGGCTTCGGGCCAGCATGACACAACACACATGAAATGTGTTCATGTCATTGATATGACTGTCGAGACAGGTACGGAGGCCAACGACAACAGTGAGGACGCCAAGCACCTACGCGTGGATGGTGGGCCCGACAGTTTCATCTCTGACCCACTTCCTCGCTCTTTCATTGGTGTGCGAACATGGTGACCCCCTATTCTTTCCTCTCCCTGTCTTTCTCTCTCTCTCATTCTTTCCTCTCTCGTAAATGACTCAAAAATGAAAGAGTAACATAACCTATACAATATGCATCACCCGTTTTGAACTGGTCCGTCTCACATGTGTTACACATGTGAGACGTGTAGGTTTGGAATTGTCCCTTTTTGGACAATGTGAGAGTGATCGAGGAGGCGTGCTTATGATGAGGTGCAGGGTCTGGATCCGGACGAGACTTCGAAGGCGTAACCCTAATGT
The DNA here is from genome assembly GCA_036927565.1 of Tuctoria greenei. Taxonomy (NCBI): domain Eukaryota; kingdom Viridiplantae; phylum Streptophyta; class Magnoliopsida; order Poales; family Poaceae; genus Tuctoria; species Tuctoria greenei. The sequence goes on along the minus strand of JAYESD010000001.1, from coordinate 103,113,190 downwards.
TCTCCAATACACCATTTTCAGACGTACAATTGGAGAACTGCTGGGTTATGCTGCCGAGATTTCGTCTGGATCCAGACTCTGCATCTTGTCATAAGCACGTTTCTCTCAGTCACACTTGGGTGGGTTTATAATCTATCTTTCCAATAGATGTAGGGTCGTGCCATTAAACAAAGTATAAAATAATGACAATTTCTCTGGCTTTAAACTGCACACTCAAACATGGGTGAAGATCGCAGTTGGATGTATACTAGTTGGAACAAGAAAGATAGTCACTCAGATGAGTGGTTCGCCAAGATAGATGATTTTATAGATCGAGCCTTTTTTTTTTGTCGACGATAGATAAGGTGCGGTGCCTATGTATGAAATGCCGAAATACAAAATTTTTGGACAAAATACAAGTTAATACACTTATGTCGAAACATTTACATGCCGTATTATGAGGTGCGGAACTTTCACGATGAGATAGGTTCTTAAGCCGTAGAAGAAGTGGAAGAGTATGATGATAGCATGGGGTTGATAGGATGGATGAGGTACTAGCAGCTATACAACTAGAGCTTACGAAAGATCCTCCTACAACGGGCTTGAAGCATTCTTCAAGTTTCTCAAAGCTTCAGATGAGTTGTTGCATGAACACAGTGAAGTGATCCTCCTCACTTTGAAGACTAGACTTATGGAAATCAATTCTATGTACTTCTTCTCTAATAGCTGCTACAATGACCTCATCAAATTGATCAGTGGTATCCTTCCACATCCCCATAAAATGTCTAATGCTATGGATCAAGCGAAGAGTTGCTTTCTGGTCTCAGTATGAAATGTGAGAAGATTGATGTGTGTTCAGACAACTTCATGCTTTTCTAAAAAGAGCATGCCAAAGAGAACAAGTGCTTAAAATGTCATAAATCGAGGTTTGTCAAAGTTGTTAATGATGACGGTGACAATGTGATGACAGAAGTTGCATGTAAGTAGCTTCATTACTTACCCGTGACACCTCGGTTGAAGTATTTGTTTCCTTCAAAAAGAAATGCCACACACATGAAATAGCACAAAGAAAGTGTACGTCGAAACAATGAAGCCATGATGCACCCGTCTGACGGTGAGGTATGGAAGGCGTTGGACCGATTTGGTCCAGATTTTGGTAGTAACACGAGAAATGTTAGCATCAGGTTAGCGACAAATGGCTTCTCACCATTCAGTACAAACACCACTCCATTTTCCTGCAGGCTCGTCATTGTTATTTCATACAACCTACCACCTTCTTTTTGTATGATGTATGAGTTCTTGTTCCTTTACCTAACCATATCTGGATCAGATCATCCTTGGTCATATCTCAATGTAATGTTGAAATTGTTGATTGATGAATTAAAAATGTTGTGGATAGGAGTTGAGGCGTACGACTGTTATAATAAGAAAAAATTCAACATACGAGCAACTTACTTTTAGTCCGTCCATGATTTTCTGGCATACAATATATTTTCTGGATGGAGCACTTATGATCGTTTGACGTGTGAGATATGTGCTTCAGAAACGGATTATTTTTGACTTAGTGATAGAGGCATGATATGTTACTTCGATTGTCAAAATGTTGGCTGCCTCAAAATCACATAGTTAGGCACACGAAGAATGTCTTCAAAAAGAACACTATTATCACAAAAGGACCGCTGAAATGTCTAAATGGGTCAGAAATTTCTGATATGTTGGACAAACTGGTGCCAAATAAAGGTTGTCCTGAATATTTCATAAGTTACGGAGAGGAACACAATTGGACTCACATTTGTTAGGGGTGGGCGCGGTTAACTGGATAACCGTTTAACCCAAATTAACCCCATTGAATTAACCAAAAATTGCGGTTAATTTGGTGTTCGGTTATTGGTTTAGTTATGGTTTTTTGCAATTTAGTTTTCGATTAATTGTTTGGTTTTGGTCTGGTTAAACGTACTACCGAACTAACCGCATGCAGACTGATTTGTTTATGTCTAGATATGTTTCTCTTAGCTTATAAAATTTATCAAACATGGATGTATGCTTGTATGTTGACTTATATGTTGGTTTTTTTTATGATTGAGTTTATTTCACATTGATTTATTGTTAAAATGCTCACTTTTTCTTCATTAAATTTATGCTTAAATTTTTTAATCTATTTGCGATTAATGCGGTTACCGAATAATCGCACCGAATTAACCATAACTGAATTCCGTAGTTAATATTTTTTGTTCGGTCATGTTCGGTTACCGATTTAACCGTTAACCGAATTAATAGAATCGAATTAATCAGATTAACCGAATGCCCACCCCTGACGTATGTGGACTTTGAGAGCTATTATATGTGGAGTATTTGATTCTAATGCACATTATTGATGTCATGCATAAGGAGCATAACACGGGCGAATGTATCATAAGCACATGCATGAATATGATGAGCAAACCAAAAGAAAATATAAAGGCTCAAAAGGATCTGGCATAGCTTTGTAACCGTCTGTAGGTACCCGGCATACTGGGTACCCTCGCGCACAAGCTAGAGCCGCCTAGGTACCTCGCCTCCCAGCAGGGACAGGGTCCGAGGGAGACATGTGTTCAAGGAAACCCAGACCCACCAACCTCATATGGGAAGTCCATGGTGTCCACCACACATCGAAAAGGGGGAGCTCAGCTCCGCCTCGACGACAAGCTCCCAGGCAGCCATGTGTCCAGTAGGACGGGACCCGACCTCCTCCACAGAGGTGAGCTCCCAAGCTGCCACGTGGCTCACGAAGTCGATACTCGATCTCCCCAGCGGAGGCGAGCACCCGAGCTGCCACGTGGCCCGCGGGGCGAGACCTGGCCTCCCCCACAGAGGTGAGCTCCCGAGCTGCCACGTGGCCCACAAGACGGGCGTGGCCTCCACCATGGCGGAGAGCACCCTAGCGGCCGCATGGTCAGTCCACTTGCCCTGAGCAGATAGTGGGTAAGTTAAGAGGGTGGTGCGCCTTGTCTCCATCAAGCCTTGAAGATATGCGGCTTCCCTGGACGCATGGCGCGGCTCATGCCTAATGTGAGGTATCGCTACGACTAATCACATCACAGTGAAGGCGCCATAGGCCTATCCCACTCCGCCATGTGGGTAGCTTACGGTGCCAGAGACAACTGGATGGGACATTCCTTGCCAATGTCAGCAACAATGCATGGGCTATTGACGACCCGGGTGGCAAGACAGCGAGTCCTCACGTCTGCGGTCAGAGCAAGCTTACAAAAGAAGCCTTAGATCTTTAGGATAAGATCGCCCTGGGACCACCTGTCGGGCCCCGAGACCCCACTTGTAAGGTGTCCAACATTGACTATAAAAGGCCCAGACCGCCACCGATACAAGGACCAGACTCAGAATCCCCGATACACACACACACACACACACGCATACACACTCACCAGCAATACAATCCTCCGTGGAGTAGGGTATTACGCTCGTTGCGGTCCAAACCACGTAAAAACCACTGTGTCTCATACTCTTCTGCTAGAACACTAGTTTGAGGCCTAAGCCCCGCCGAACAAGAACCTCCGCGGGCTGCTCCTTAGTGGATTAGGGGGAAGTGTCGCATTAACACTTTGACATTTGGCGCGCCAGGTAGGGGCTTTTTCCCTCAAAAAAGTGGTAGCGCTTTCACCACCATGGTGTTCATCAGGCCCGTGGAAGGCGATTTTCGTGACCGTTGTCCGATTACCAGATCCGTCGCTCGAGCGACACTCTTTGGTCTGTCTCGACCCCGTGCAGGTATGAATGGCCAAAATGGCACGTCGAGACACGCTCCAGCTCAGTCGGCTCCACTAGCACCCACAATAGCGAGCCCGGAGAGCGCTTTGGCGGCGGCCAGAGCTCTCCTCCACCACCCACTGTCGCCGAGCGCCTCTCAGGGGGCGGCTCAACAGTGAGTCCAAGACATCAACCACCTCGTCGTCACAACCATCAACTCCCCCAACAGGGGAAGGCGCCTCGTGTCGGTGTCATGCACGCCGTCCATCGACCGTCACTCTGCCGACTCCTGCTTCTCCAAGCCTACGAGCATTGGCCGGCTCCCCACGGAGGACCTTAGGGCTGAGCTTGACTGTCGTCAAGCTCACATGGATGACCGTGTCATCATCAAGCGGCAATGAGAGAGGCAGTGCAACCTCGACGATGAATATGGTCCTCAATGCCCTGTTCACGACGTGTCCTCCGTCCAAGGTGCGCTGCAGGTAAACCCTCCGCCACCTGACCAGGAGTATGTCGGCTCAACAGCTCCCCTGTAGTATTTGGTGCAGCAAGATGTGCAGCAATAGTACTTGGCGCAGCCAGTACTATTGCATCAATGCATGGCACAACCAGTGCCAGAACCGCAAGTCCAACAAGTGCCACACGTCGTGCAACAGACCGCCTTGGGGTATGCTGTCCCATCTGCCTCTTTGACGAAGCCTGTGGGAGGCTGCTTGGCGTTGGCTCCGCACCTCCGCTTCGCAATGTGGCCACACAAGTTCTGACCACATATCCCGGAGAGATTCGACGGAAGCATCAACCCGGCGGAGTTCCTACAGATCTACACCACAACGCTCCTTGCTGCAGGAGTGGATGAGACCACCCTATCGAACTACTTCCCAATCGCCCTGACTGGATCAGCCCGCTCGTGGCTGATGAACCTTCCTGAGGGGTCTATAACCTCTTGGGATGAGCTGTGGCGGCACTTCACGGCAAACTTTGGCGGCTCCTACACACGCCCCGACACCGAGCTTGACCTCCACGCTGCGCGGCAGCAACCCAAGGAGTCGCTGCGATCATTCATCCAGCATTTCTCCCAGGTACGCAACTCCATTCCCAACATCCCAAATGCCTTTGTCATAGTGGCATTTCGCCAGGGAGTGCGTGACCGCAAGATGCTTGAGAAGTTAGCTATGCACAACGTGCAAGATGTCTTCGAGCTCTTCTCCATCGCTGATTGGTGCGAAAGGGCGGCAGAAGGCCGCGACTGGCACGCTCAGCCCGCCCCTAGAGTGGGCAGGGCCGACCGGACTGGAGAAGGGACCGCTACCCTTGGTAGTAGTAAAAAGAAGAACAGGAACCGGGGTGGCGGCCAGAACTAGACGCTGCATGGATCCCCCGTCGTGGCAGCAACCGCAACCGGAGGAGGCAAACCCCCACGCCCGGAGAAATGCCCTCGTCAGCCACCTACCACTGATGAAGACATCGAGCCCTGCCCGATGCACAAGACTCGCAAACACACCACTAGCGAGTGTCGGGAGATAAAAAGGTGCGCCGAACGCTACCAAGAGCGGGCGCAGCAGCGCCCGGATGGCACTCCCTTCCGCCAACGGGAGGGCAAAGAGAAGTTCGAACCCAAGGTCGACAATGATGAGGAGCTGGAGTACCAGAAGCAGGAGCGGGCCATCAAAGTGGTCCACCAAGATGAGGACTCCGACGCCAGCAGCGACAACGAGCGTCGCAAGACCCTCCACGTCATCTTCGGAGGGTCTTGGGATCTCGCGTCCCGGAACGTGGTCAAGACCCTTCGTCGTGCGGTGGCTTTGATAGCCCCTGTACCCACTCCGGCACAGCACCACCGCTGGAAAGAGACGCCGATCAACTTCGACGCTTCTAACTGCCCCAAGAACATGGCCGGGCAGGGGTATTACCTCTCCTAGTCTCCCCCACCATAGACAACGTCAAGCTCCACTATTTATTGATAGATGGCAGGGCCGGCCTCAACCTCCTCAGCCGTGCAGCCTTCGAACAGTTGCAGATCCCAGTGTCCAAGCTGGCCCCCTCGAGCCCATTTTTGGGAGTGGGACCTGGGAGCATCACCTCGTACAACAACATCCATCTGTGGGTGACCTTCAAGACACTTGAAAACTATAGGATGGAGAGCATCCTCTTCGACGTCGCTGATGTCAGCCTCCCCTTCAACGCCATCATTGGCAGGCCTGCCCTGTACCAGTTCATGGATGTAGCCCACTACGGCTACCTCGTCCAGAAGATGCCAACCCCCTACGGCGTCCTCAGGATCCGCAGAGATCGCACCGCTGTAGTGTTAGCCTTGGAGCAACTCCAGGCACTCACAACCCAACACGCGGCGCTGGATCAAGTTGACCTCCGCCAAGCTCACGATTGTGCAAAGCGCCCGCCGCACCTCAGCTGCAGCCCTCCGGCAGCATCGACACCTCCGTCAAAGCTGCCAAGCCCAGTCCCGGCTCTACTCGGACCACTCGCAAGATGGGCGGTCAAGGCAGGAAATAGGGATGCTCGCTCATCGTCTGTCTAAGTAGCTGTTGATAGCAAGGTTGCCCACCAACCATCACAGCTACACATGGAGCTGTGTGCACCCCTATTGTAAATACCAGTCTTAGTAGAACAGTGTTAAGGATTTCGTAGGGCTTAGGAGCAGCACTAAAGACAACCAAGCACCGGGAGGGTCAGGACCAGAGTGTGCAACCGGCTTAGCTTGGTTCCGAACTCTAAAACCTGTGCATGCTGCCTCCCTCATCATCTGGAGGCAAGCCTGTCTCCCCCTATGAACTCCTATCAAAAAATCAATGTTTTACTTAAAGGCTTCTTAAAAAATTTGTCCATGTACTTACGCATTAAGTTTATGAACATGCCACACTAAGACTTGATTATTGCGTATTATTTTATATGCGCAATTGTACACTCTGTAACTCACCCATGCAGGAGTCACGACCTAATGCAGGCGGGTATGCTTGAGGTACCTGCAGTGTATGAGGGGTTCTTCTGGCCCCTCTCGTCATTAGGGCTCTGTGACGCCAGAAGGTTCCCCAGGAAAGGCCGGTGCCGAGTAGGAGGTCCAGGGGTTGTAAACTGCTTAGCCTGGTACTGTAACCTAAGCGTACACACCCTGCCTCCCAGCGCTACAGCCAAGTACTGAGAACAAGAAAGCTCACACCCTAAGGATGATAGGAGACGGGCCCTGGAGCACAAACACACTGAATTACCAAGGCCCTGCGAATGAGCCCAGGACAGTAACACGTGCCAGAGCTAAGGGAGAGCTATAGGTAAATCAATGAGCAAAATAGCCACCTTGCTTCTATCATATGTGTAGAACAGCCCGCCCCAACACCTCCCAAGGAGCCTACCGACAATGACTCTACGACGATGGTGGACGACGCCGGAGCATCCAACTCCGGCACCTCACAAGGGGCCTGCGTCGACATCCCAGAACGTCAATGACAACACCAAGCGCAGATAAGTGAGTTAACTCTCTTGCCCCGCTCTTGTTGCTAACAGGGTTCCCTTGCAATAGCCTGTAAACCAGGGGCCTGCTGTCGACATCTCCACGATGATGGTGGATGACGCCTGAGCATCTAGCTCCGGCACCTCCCAAGGGGCCTGCCGTCGACGTCTCCATGATGATGGTGGACGATGCCGGAGCATCCATCTCTGACACTTCCCAAGGGGTCTGCCGTCGACGTCTCTACAACGATGCTGGATGACGCCGGAGCATCCAACTCCAGCACACCCCAAGGGGCCTGCCGTCGACGTCACAGAACGTTAACGACATCACCAAGCACGAATAAGTGAGTAAACTCTCCTGCCCCGCTCTCGTTGCTAATAGGGATCCCCTGCGATAGCTTGTCAACCAGGGGTCTGCCGTCGACATCTCCACGACGATGGTGGACGACATCAGAGCATCCAGCTCCGGCACCTCCCAAGGGGCCTGCCGTTGCTGTCTCTACAACGATGTGGACAATGCCGGAGCATCCAGCTCCGGCACCCCCCAAGGGGCCTGCCGTCAATGTCCTAGAACATTAACAACAACACCAAGCGCAGATAAGTGAGTAAACTCTCTGGCCCCGCTGTTGTTGCTAACAGGTTTCCCTTGCGATAGCCTGCAAAACAGGGGCCTGCCGTCGACGTCTCCACGATGATGGTGGACGACGCTGGAGCATCCAGCTCCGGAACCTCCCAAGGGGCCTGCCGTTAATGCCTCTACGACGATGGTGGACGATGCCAAAGCATCCATCTTTGGCACTCCCCAAGGGGCCTGCCGTCGATGTCCCAAAACATTCACGAAAGCACCAAGCGCGAATAAGTGAGTAAACTCTCCTGCCCCGCTCTTGTTGCTAACAGGGTTCTCTTGCGATAGCCTGTAAACCAGGGGCCTACCGTCGACGTCTCTACGACGATGGTGGACGACGTCGGAGCATACAACTCCAGCACCCACCAAGGGGACCGCTGTCGATGTCTCTATGATGATGGTGGACGACGCTAGAGCATCCAGTTTCGGCACCCCCAAGGGGCCTACCGTTAGCGTCCCAGAATGTTAACGATAGAACCAAGCGTGGATAAGTGAGTAAAGTCTCTGGCCCCGCTCTTGTTGCTAACAAGATTCCCTTGCGATAGCCTGTAAACGAGGGGCCTGCCGTTGAAGTCTCCACGACGATGGTGGATGACGCCAGAGCATCCAGCTCCGACACCTCCCAAGGGGCCTGCCGTCGATGTCTCTATGACGATGGTGGATGACGCCAGATCATCTAGCTCCGGCACCCCCAAGGGGCCTGCTGTCGACGTCCCAGAACATTAACGACAACACCAAGTGCAGATAATTGAGTAAACTCTCTGGCCCCGCTCTTGTTGCTAACAGGGTTCCCTTGTGATAGCTTGTAAACCAGGGGCCTGCCGTCGAAAACTCCACGATGATGGTGGACGACGCGGAGCATCCAGCTCCGGCACCTCCCAAGGGGTCTGTCGTCGACGCCTCCATGATGATGGTGGATGATGCTAGAGCATGCAACTCCTGCACCTCCCAAGGGGCCTGCCGTCGATGTCTCCACGATGATGGTGGACGATGCAGGAGCATCATGCTCCAGCACCTTCCAAGGGGCCTGCCACCGGTGCCTCCACGACAATGGTGGATGATGCAGGAGCATCCATCTCCGGCACCTCCCAAGGGGCCTGCCGTCAATGTCTCTATGAAGATGGTCGATGATGCCGGAGCATACCACTCCGGCACCTCCGAAGGGGCCTGCGGTCGATGTCGCAGAACGTCAACGACAGCACCAAGCGCGGATAAGTGATTAAACTCTCCTGCCCCGCTCTTGTTGCTAACAGGGTTCCCTTGCGATAGCCTATAAACTAGGGGCCTACTGTCGATGTCTCCACAATGATGGTCGACGACGCCGGAGCATCCAGCTCCGGCACCTCCCAAGGGGCCTGTCGTCGACGTCTCCACGATGATGGTGGATGACGTCGGAGCATCCAGCTCCAGCACCTCCCAAGGGGCCTTCCGTCGATGTCTCTATGACGATGCGGGACGATGCCAGAGAATCTAGCTCTGGCACCCCCCAAGGGTCATGCTGTCGACGTCCCAGAACGTTAACGACAGCACCAAGCACGGATAAGTGAGTAAACTCTCCTGCCCCGCTCTTGTTGCTAATAGGGTTCCCCTGCGATTGCCTATAAACCAGGGGCGTGCCGTCGACGTCTCCATGACGATGGTGGACGACGCTGAAGCATCCAGCTCCGACACCTCCCAAGGGGCCTGCCGTTGATGTCTCTACGATGATGATGGACGACACCGAAGCATCCAGCTCCGGCACCCTCCAAGAGGCCCGCCGTCGACATCCCATAACGTTAGCGACATCACCAAGCGCGGATAATTGAGTAAACTCTCTGGCCCCGCTGTTGGTGCTAACAGGGTTCCCTTGCGATAGCATGTAAACCAAGGGCCTGCCGCCGACGTCTCCACGATGTGGTGGACGACGCCAGAACATCCAGCTCTGGCACCTCCCAAGGGGCCTGCCATCGATGTCTCTACAATAATGGTGGACGACGCCGGAGCATCCAGCTCTGGCACCCCCAAAGGGCTTGCCACCGACGTCCCAAAATGTTAATGACATCACCCAGCGCGGATAAGTGAGTAAACTCTCCTGCCCCACTTTTGTTGCTAACAAGGTTCCCTTGCGATAGCCTGTAAACCAGGGGCCTGCCGTCGATGTCTCCACAACAATGATGGACGACGCCGGAGCATCCAGCTCCAGCACCTCCCAAGGGGCTTGCCATCGATGTCTCTATGATGATGGTGGACGACGCTGGAGCATCCAGCTCCAGCACCCCCCAAGGTGCCTACCGTTGATGTCCCATAACGTTAATGACAACACCAAGTGTGGATAAGTGAGTAAAGTCTCTGGCCCCACTCTTGTTTCTAACAGGGTTCCCTTGCGATAGCATGTGAACCTGAAAGTGTATCTAGGAATACCTTGTGGGTTTTGGATGATTTATGACAAGCAAATGAGATCCTAACCTCTTTTTTGAGATGAGCACAAGTTTTAATAGCAAAATAAGCAAAGTGCCAAAAAGAAGGGAGAATGAGGAGCAAAGTGGAAATGAGCTCAAGGAAGAAGAATAGTAGATCATTGTGTATGGAGTGTGTTAAGGAAACACACCCCAAGAGCTCAATCACAATTAAACACACACATTGCACAAAGTTATACAGGACCGGACTAGTCCGATTGTCACCGGACTAGTCCGATATCCTCTCTGCACAAAATCGGACAAGTCCGATATCCATCGGACTAGTCCGATATCTCTTTGACTAGAATCGGACTAGTCCTCCTTAGTGCAGACTAGTCCTCAAAACACTTCACAAGTCACACAAAATCGGACAAGTCCGAACACCAACAGACTAGTCCGATATTCATTCTGATCTAAATCGGACAAGTACGATGTTAGCACGTACTAGTCCGAAAAACACTCTGACCTAAATCAGACAAGTCCTCCAAGTGCGGACTTGTCCTAATAACCACTTAGGGTTTCACTATCTGGACAAGTCTGATGTCCATTGGACTAGTCCAAAGATTTCCAGAAGCGAAATTGGACAAGTCCGCTCCTATCCGGACTAGTCCGATATTTCGGGACACTTAGGATTTGCTACTCACAGCACACCGGACTAGTCTAGTGTCCACCATGGACTAGTCCGATCTTTCTAGACCTTAACAGTCACTTTTAGAAACCCCATATAAATAGAGGTGCACGGCCCAACTTTAAACTCTCTCGAACCCTAGCGCCATCACACCTCCCAAGAGCCTCAAAAACACATCTCTCCACGAAATTAAGTGCAACAAAGATTAATCCTTTGAGGATACACTCTAGATCATTGGAGAAACACGTTCAACACTCATTGAGCTCTTGGTTTGATTCTCTAACACGCTCCTATGATTTCATTGTATCTTTTGAGTGTGTTCTTGGTGGTATTTCGTGTTGTAATCTAAGGGAGCCCTCAACGTGTGAGAAGGCCCCTTTAAATTTGGTTATTCACCCCTTTGTGATAAGTGGAAGAGGATTGGCCTTCGTGGCAATCTGACGAGGGTAGGGTTGGAGAAGACGCGGTCCTTTTGTGGACTCCTCAATGTGGATGTAGGTTGCCTTTATGGGAGCCGAACCACGGGATAAATCCTTATGTCTTTCTTGGTGTTCATCGTTCTTATTCACTACTACAATCTAGGGTTTCAACCATTATTGCATACTTTATGTTGAATCATTAAATATAAGATTGAATTGTGATATACCCTAGTCCATAATCTTGCAACACTTCATTTGACTGTATATTTCCGCTGCATACATTGAAGAATCAAATTAATCGATCAAACTTAATCAACCTAGTCGGTACACACCGGACTAGTCCGCACTTTACCGGACTAGTCCGATATCTCTGGTTTTGAACTGGTTGTTAATTGTTGCAGGTTCTGACAAATTCAAAAAGGCCTATTCACCTCCCTCTAGGCCACATTCAATTGGTATCAGAGCAGGTTCTTCAAGAAAGAGACTAATCGCTTGAAGAAGATCATGTCGGACATGAAGGACATCCACAAGAGCAACAACCAAGAAAAGGTTGATGATGACAAGAACCTAAAGGTGGAGAAGCTCCTCGAAGCCATTCAAGACTTCGAGGACGACGATGAGGAGACGCTAGAACTAAAGGTGCTCCTAAGAAAGAAGACACTTTCCAAAGGGAAAGTGAAGATTGAAGAAAAGAAGAAGGGGAGTAGTCACACCGACTACTCCCGATATCCTTTTAACTATGATCATCTCAATTCCAACAATAATTATTATTTGTCAATACCACTTGGAAAAGCCCCACACTTTGATGGAAGTGATTACTCAATGTGGAGGCAAAATATGAAAATGCATCTAATTTCCCTCAATCCAAGTTTATGGCATATTGTGTGCATAGGGATAGATATCCCGGACGACGACGAAGAGCTCACACCAAGCCAAGAGCAGGCAATTCACCAAAATGCTCAAGCCACGACAGTAATCACCTCTTCGCTCAGTCAGGATGAGTTCACCAAGGTGGATGGACTCGAGATTGCTAAGGAGATATGGGACACACTACAAACTGCACATGAAGGTGATCGACATGTGCGTGAAGCAAAGATCAAAATGATCGAAGGCGAATTAGGAAGATTCGCAATTGAAGAAGACGAGTCACCCCAAGACATGTACAACCGATTAAAGACACTCGTCAACAAGGTCAGATCATACGGTAGTAAGAAGTGGAATGACCACGAGGTGGTAAAGCTCATCCTTAGAGCTTTCATGCCTCGCAACATCACCCTATGCTCCATGATCAGAGAAAGCCCCGGATACAAAAGGATGACTCCAGATGAATTGCTTGGAAAGATCATCAACTTCAATATGATGGAAAAACAAGCAAAACATGTCAAGGAGATTGCCGACCTCACCTCGGCAAGGAAGAAATGGGTTGCTTTGAAGTCTACCCTCAAGCCCCTATCTAAAGAAGCTCAAGAAGCTCAGCTAGAAGAAGACAGTGATGATGAGAGCAGTGAATTAGATGAAGAAGACATGATATTGTTCATGAAGAAATTCAAGAGAATAATGAAGAAAAGACAAGGTGATAAATCAAGCGAAGGAAAGTACAAGGAAAGAACAAAGCCAAAGTTGAGGCGGGCATGCTATAATTATGGTGAGTATAGCCACTTTATAGTTGACTGCCCATATGAAGAAAACAAGAAAAAGACCAAAGAAGCCAAGCCTCAACCGAAGAAATTCTTCAAGAAGAAGAAACAAGCCGAACAAGCTCACATAGGGAAAGAGTGGGACTCAAATGATGACTCCTCATCATCCGAAGAAGAAGAGATGGCTAGCATAGCCATCGAGAAGACATCCAAGAAGTCTACCCTCTTCCCTAAACTCGGCGCAAGGAAGGGAAATGGCACTTGCCTCAAGGCAAAAGGAAGGTAATCGCAAGGTAAACACCAAACCCCCTTCCGTGCATTCATATTCTAGTGATGATGAAATCAATAGTGATAATGAGGATATGCTTGTTGGACTAGATAGGAAAACTGCCATAAAAATGAAATTTTTACTTGATCAACTTGTTGAGAAGGAGGGGTTGATACATCGTCAAGAGGACATGATCATCTCCCAAAAGGAGGAATATGTCGAACTTGATAAGCTTCTAGAACTTGAAAAGGAACAAAGAAATTCACTAGAGCTTGAGTTAGCTTCAAGCAAGGAAACTTGCTTGGAGTTAACCGACTCAAATGCTACAATCAAGGACCAACTTGCTGACCTGATCAAGGTTAACAAGATCCTTCAAGTGCAAGTTGAGTCACTCAAGCAAGGTGAACCTTCTTCCTCTTCAAGTTCACCTTCTCAACCCACTAAAACTGAGGTCGCTTATGCTTGTACATGTAAGAAAGTTGACACCAGTTTGAAGGACAAGCCGACCTCTACAAAGGATAAACATCCTACCCAAAGTGGCATATTTGACAAGGAGAAGATCAAATATGCACGTAGTGCATACTTGGTCAAAAGACCTCCAAATGTCAAATATGGCATTGGTTAGTCTTATGGTGAAAAGCAACATGCTAGAAGCCATAAGAATAACAAGGAGAGGATTACCTTTGTTGAGGGAAGACCCTCTCAAACTGGAAAGTCAAAGATTAAAACATTAATCACACATGAACACCGGACTAGTCCGGTCGAGGTCCAGACAAGTCCGGTACGCCGGACAAGTCCGACCTCCAGACTAGTCCTGTACATAAACAACAACAGTTATTGTTTAGAACTTTCGATGCCTCGTATGTCTTAATGAGAAATAATTTTGGCAAACTTTATGCTCATTATGTTGGGCCACACCATGAGAACACCAAGTCTCATGTGTGGGTGCCCAAATGTCTTGTAACTAACCTCCAAGGACCCTAGCAAGCTTAGGTACCTAAAACCAAAGCATAATTTGTTTTTGCAGGCTTATTCCTCCGGTGGATCTAAATGGGTGTTAGACAGTGGCTGCACCAACCATATGACCGGAGAAAGAAGAATGTTCATTGAATATGAAGAGAATGAGGATCCAAATGAGGGCATCTATTTTGGAGATAATAGCCAAGGAAAGGTGCTCGGTACAGGTAAAATTGCCATATCATCTAAACACACACTTTCTCATGTATTACATGTTGAATCCTTAGATTATAACCTGCTGTCCATATCTCAATTATGTGACAAAGGTTATAATTGCTTGTTCACTAATGAGGGTGTGACCGTCTCTAGGAGGAGTGATGGTTCCATTGCATTTAAGGGTATGTTAAAGGGAAAGCTTTATCTTGTTGACTTCAACAAGGATAAAGCCGAACTTGACACATGCTTGATTGCAAAGACCAACATGGGTTGGCTGTGGCACAGACGGCTAGCGCATGTTGGTATGAGGAACCTTCAAAAACTCCTCAAGGGCGATCACATCCGAGGTTTAAAGGATGTTGTGTTTGAGAAAGACATGCCTTGTAGCGCGTGCCAAGCTGGGAAGCAAGTTGGACACCTCACCCCGCCAAGAACGTCATGACTACAACAAGACCGCTCGAGCTACTTCACATGGACTTATTTGGTCCAATTGCCTACATAAGCATCGGTGGTAACAAATATGGTTTAGTAGTTTTTGATGACTTTTCTCTCTTCACTTGGGTTTTCTTTTTGCATGATAAGTCAGAAACACAAGGAATACTCAAGAAGTTCTTCAAGCGAGCTCAAAACGAATTCTCATTGACAATCAAGAACATTCAAAGTGACAATGGCACAGAGTTCAAGAACACACAAGTGGAGGAGTACCTTGATGAAGAAGGCATAAATCACGAGTTTTCAGCTCCGTACTCCGCACAACAAAACGGAGTTGCCGAAAGAAAGAACCGAACTCTCATAGAGATGGCAAGAACAATGCTGAATGAGTACAAGACCTCGGATTGATTTTGGGCGGAAGTGATTAACACCGCTTGCCACGCCGTAAATCGACTTTATCTTCATCGACTACTCAAGAAGACATCCTATGAGCTACTCACCCGTAACAAGCCTAATATTTCATATTTTTGAGTTTTCGGTTCTCCATGTTATATATTGAACAAGAAGCCTATGACTTCAAAGTTCGCTTCGAAGTCCGATGAAGGTTTCTTGCTCGGTTATGATTCGAACACTTACGCCTATCGTGTTTTCAACAAGACCTCTGGAATTGTTGAAATAGCATGTGACGTAGTGTTCGATGAAACTAATGGCTCCCAAAAGGAGCAAGTTGATCCATGTGTGCTAGATAAAGAAGAAGCTCCTTGTCAAGCATTGAAAAGAATGGCCTTAGGTGAAGTTCGACCACAAGAGTCACCTCTACACGTGCATGAGGAAGATGAACCACAAGAGGAAGTCAACGATCAAGGGGGAGCTTCCACACAAGATCAACCACAAGAATACGAAGATGATCAACGAATCAACGAGGACAACCATTTAGGGGGAGAAGAAGATGATCATGAAGATACAACGCCTCAAGTGCCACACCCAAGAGTACACCAATGCGTCCAAAGGGATCACCCAATCGAAAACATCATCGATGACATCCAAAAGGGAGTAACCACTAGATCTCGCATAGCTAACTTTTGTGAGCACTATTCGTTTGTATCCTTTTTGGAACCGCACAGGGTTGAGGATGCATTGTAGGATCCGGACTGGGTGGTGGCAATGCAAGAAGAATTGAACAACTTCAAGCGGAACGAGGTGTGGGAACTCGTGGCAAGACCCAATGCGAACATTGTCGGCACCAAGTGGGTCTTCCGCAACAAACAAGAAGAACACGGGGTGGTGACAAGGAACAAGGCATGACATGTGGCCAAAGGGTATTCACAAGTCGAAGGTTTGGATTTCGATGAGACCTTTGCTCCCGTATCTAGACTTGAATACATTAGAATATTACTTGCATATGCTACTCACCATGATTTCAAGCTCTATCAAATGGATGTGAAAAGCGCCTTCCTCAACGGACCAATCAAGGAGGAGGTGTATGTGGAGCAACCCCCCAGGTTTGAAGACGAAGAGTACCCCGACCACGTATTTAAATTGCGTAAGGCTCTCTACGGCCTCAAACAAGCTCCTAGAACTTGGTATGAGTGTCTTAGAGATTTCTTAATTGAAAATGGCTTTAAGATTGGCAAAGTAGATTATACACTATTCACAAAGAATTTTGACAATGATCTTTTTATTTGTCAAATTTACGTTGATGATATAATCTTTGGATCAACTAATCAATCTTTTTGTGAGGAATTTAGTAAAATCATGACAGATAGGTTTGAAATGTCAATGATAGGAGAACTAAAGTACTTCTTGGGATTCCAAGTGCGGCAACAAAAGGAAGGGACGTTCATAAGCCAAACCAAGTACACGCAATACATACTCAAGAAGTTTGGTATGGACAAGGCGAAGCCTATAAAGACTCCCATGGCAACGAATGGCCACTTGGATATCAATGAAGATGGACCTAGCGTCGACCAAAAGGTATATCGTTCTATGATTGGATCTCTACTCTATTTATGTGCATCTAGGCCAGACATTATATTGAGTGTATGTTTGTGTGCAAGGTTTCAAGCCAATCCTAAGGTGTGTCATTTGACAGCCATAAAAATAACCTTGAGATATTTAGCTCATAGACCCAACCTTGGTCTTTGGTACCCAAAAGGCTTAAAATTCAATCTCATTGGTTACTTCGATGCAGATTATGCCGGATGCAAGGTAGATAGAAAGAGTACCTCCGACACATGCCAATTCCTAGGTAGATCCCTAGTTTCTTGGTCCTCCAAGAAACAAAATTCCATTGCCTTATCCACAGCCGAAGCGGAGTATGTTGCAGCCGGGAGTTGTTGTGCACAACTCCTTTGGATGCGATAAACTCTAAGGAATTACAATTACAATATGAACTGTATTCCACTCCTTTGTGATAATGAGAGTGCCATTAAAATTGCCCATAATCCTGTTGAGCACTCTAGAACCAAACACATAGACATAAGGCATCACTTCTTGAGAGACCACTCCATGAAAGGAGATATAGCC
The DNA here is from genome assembly GCA_036927565.1 of Tuctoria greenei. Lineage (NCBI taxonomy): Eukaryota > Viridiplantae > Streptophyta > Magnoliopsida > Poales > Poaceae > Tuctoria > Tuctoria greenei. The sequence goes on along the minus strand of JAYESD010000001.1, from coordinate 103,095,865 downwards.
ATTTCACATGTCAATACCCAAAAGCAATTGGCCGACATATTCACCAAGCCACTTGATGAAAAATGCTTTTATGAACTCCGAAATGAACTAAATATCCTTGATGCTCGAAGTGTGGCTTGAAATGTTGCATAGCTGTATGGATTCTTCAAAATATGTTGGTTGGATTGTAAAAATCATCTCTCTCAATTTTCTCCGGAAAACTATGTCAATTACTAGATTTTGGTGAATTATGATCATTGCTTGATTGTTGTATGCTTACTGATCATATTCATCAAGATTATTTGATTTGATTTGCCTCCCTATTTTCTAAATATGTACCTTCAAATATATATGAATGGCCTAAGCAATTCTTGCCTGGTGACCAAGGACTAGTCCGTGGTTACCCGGACTAGTCCGCCCATGCAGACTAGTCCGCGGAGTGCCGGTTAGGCCGGGCTAGTCCGGTAGATAACGGACTAGTCTGATATAGCCTCTGGAAAAGTTCGGACTAGTCCGGTCATCTCTGGACTTGTCCGATTTTTCGTGTCCTTAACCCTAGCCGCCGCCAAAACCCTAATCCCGTCATCCTCACTCTTGCCTCACGCATTCTCTCTCTTCCACTCGAGCTCCCAAGGCGATTCCTTGATTTCTCCATTGAAACTTTGCAAGTTTGGGTGGAATTTGATCATCATAGCATCGGGATTGAATTTCTTGGACAAGTCCGGCCTTCAACACCCTCATCTCCAAGCTTCAAATGATTTCTTCGGTAATTTTCACTCAAACCCTAGAAATCCCAAATTTCTTCATTGTTGATCGAATAGCCTATCATCTTTCACTATATACATGCCTCCTTGATGTATTACGTTTATGCTAAGATAGTTTTGCATTAGGAATCAACATTTGTCCAGTCGCTAAGGTTTTTGAGGATGAATACCGGACTAGTCCGGTCCATGCACGGACAAGTCCGATCCCCTGGACTAGTCCATGCCTGTACACCGGACAAGTCTGATTTTTCTGAACTCAAAACCTAACTTTTCAATTCCTCAATGCAATTCCTTGCTATCCATTTCACACCTATGCCTTGTATCATTCATTCTCATTCATGCCTTACTCAACTCATTCTCAGGGTATGTCGAGCTCAAACAACAAAGTTTCCAACTTTGAGGCCGAGATGGACCACGAAGTGGCACCTCGGACCTCGACGAGTCTTGGCAAGAAGCGCCAAAAGAGACCTTCCGAGCCAGCTCCGTCTCCTCCACAGGATCGGAGGAAAGTGCTAGCGAAGAAGCCAGCCTCCAAGGTGCCAGCTTCTAGGGCTACCACCGGTGGTGGCCCTAGCTCGGCAAGTGCCCGCCTAGCCAAAGGCAAGGGCAAAGGGATAGCAATGGGTCCAGTTGGCCCGTTGAAGCTGCATGCTCCAAGGGAAGGGGTCCGGGACCCCACTGAAGAGAAGTTCAACGGGAAAGGCAGTGTTTCGACAACAAAGTTCAGAAGCATTGATTGGTATGGCCGACCAAAGCAAGCTGCCGATGGAAGATTTTGGTGCAACTTCCATGCAGATTTCTACAAATCTGTGTATCTCCCAATGAAGACACCGGTTGTGCGCAATCAATGGATTGATTGGGCACACTTTGAGAAGAACGGCTGCTCCCCGTTCACTGAAGTGGTGGAAGCTATTGAGAGGCATGGCCTGAAGGATCTCTTTGCCTTCAGGAAAAGCTGGAATGATGAGGTCATAGCATAATTCTTTGCAACATGCCATTTCTCAAGTGAAGATGAGGAAAGTTTTACTTGGATGTCTCATGGATCCAAGTACAGTATCACTCAAGAAGATTTTGCAAGTCTGCCTCATCTTGACACCTCCGGATGTGACGGCTTAATCATCCATAACATAGGTGTCATTGAGAAGGATAGGATGAAGTTCCTATATGAGCCAAACTCCAAGTTCAACCCTCCATCCACAAAGAACATGAAGCCGTTCTTTGTGGTGCTCAATAGAGTCTTGAGGAAGACCATCACTCCCAAGGATGGAGATGCCGGGAGTGTGCAGGGTTATCTCCGGACATTGATGAGAGTGATAAGCAAGGACCACTAGTTTGATGTGGCGGACTACATCTGGAATGACATGGTCAACATATCCTGCACACCCAACAGTTCTTGTGGGTATGCCCCATATCTGATGTTTGTGATCTAGAAGGTCACCGGGATTGAATTCGTCAAGGATGTGGAGCACCTACCATTGAGGCCTTAGATGCCTCAGAAGCCAAGTGTCCAGGCTACTCCCTCGCCGGCCTCCAGTCCTGAGGCACCGGCAAAAAGGACTGAAGATGCAAGAGCTGCCCCTGCCAGTAGGGCAGCCCCTCAAAGGGGATTAGCCAGTGGGATCTTCAAATACCTGGCTGCCATCTTCGCTTCCTACAAAAAGGCCGAAGTGAAGGCCCATAAGCTCAACAAGAGAAGAAAGGAAGATATGAAGTATGTGAAGGCAAATGTGAAGCAAATTTGCTAGAAATTGGAGATTGAACCCATTGGGTATCCAGTAATCTCTGAAGATTCAGACTCAGACTTCACCGAGCTCGGGCCCTTGACCCCCTCCGAGCTTGCCTACTTTGGCATTGGGGGCTCCAGTGGCTCCGCACCTCCTCCTCCTCCTCCTCCTCCTCATCAGGCTGAAGATGAAGATGACGAAGACGACGATGAGAGGACTGACAGCGAAGAGTGAAGACCTTAGGACCCTCCTCTCCTTCTTTTTGGTGTCTTGATGCCAAAGGGGGAGAGATTGAGGGGGAGTCTTAGCCTTAGTTGTAGGATGCGAGGAGAGAGCTCTCTTGTATGCTTTTTTGACTATTTTGTGGGTTGTAAAGCTTTAACTATGTTCTTAAGTTAATTATGGTTCTGTGATGCAATGTTATGATCTTTTAAGAAGTAATTGTTGAGTTATGTGATTTTGCTCCTAGAATGACATATATGCTTGCTCTTGATTGATTAATGTCAATTATGTCATTATCATTGTTTCAATGTACTTAGTTATGCATCCCACCATAAAGAATGCACATATGGATTATGTTTTGACTGCTTGATGTATTTTAGACTCATATGTGCATACTTTATGAAAATCTCATTTTTTATCATATTTTGTGAAATCTCAATTGGTTGTCATCAATCACCAAAAAGGGGGAAATTTAAAGTGCATCTAGGAATCCCTTGTGGGTTTTGGATGATTTATGACAAGCAAATGAGATCCTAACCTCTTTGCTGAGATGAGCACAGGTTTTAATAGCAAAATAAGCAAAGTGCCAAAAAGAATGGAGAATGAGGAGCAAAGTGGAAATGAGCTCAAGGAAGAAGAATAGTAGATCATTGTGTATGGAGTGTGTTAAGGAAACACACCCCAAGAGCTCAATCACAGTTAAACACACACATTGCACAATGTTATACAGGACCGGACTAGTCTGATTATCACCGGACTAGTCTGATATCCTCTCTGCACAAAATCGGACAAGTCCGATATCCATCGGACTAGTCTGATATCTCTCTGACTAGAATCGGACTAGTCCTCCTTAGTGCGTACTAGTCCTCAAAACACTTCACAAGTCACACAAAATCGGACAAGTCCGAACAGCACCAGACTAGTCCGATATTCATTCTGATCTAAATCGGACAAGTCCGATGTTAGCACGGACTAGTCCAAAAAACTCTCTGACCTAAATCGGACAGGTCCTCCAAGTGCGGACTTGTCCTAATAAACACTTAGGGTTTCACTGTCCGGACAAGTCCGATGTCCATCGGACTAGTCCGAAGATTTCCAGAAGCGAAATCGGACAAGTCCGCTCCTAGCCGGACTAGTCCGATATTTCGGGACACATAGGGTTTGCTACTCACAGCACACCGGACTAGTCTGGTGTCCACCACGGACTAGTCCGATCTTTCTAAACCCTAACGGTCGCTTTTAGAAACCCCATATAAATAGAGGTGCACGGCCCAAATTTAAACTCTCTCGAACCCTAGCGCCATCACACCTCCCAAGAGCCTCAAAAACACATCTCTCCACGAAATTAAGTGCAACAAAGATTAATACTTTGAGGATACACTCTAGATCATTGGAGAGACACGTTCAACACTCATTGAGCTCTTGGTTTGATTCTCTAACACACTCCTGTGATTTCATTGTAGTCTTTTGAGTGTGTTCTTGGTGGTATTTCGTGTTTTAATCTAAGGGAGCCCTCAACGTGTGAGAAGGCCCCTTTGAATTCGGTTATTCACCCCTTTGTGATAAGTGGAAGAGGATTGGACTTTGTGGCAATCCGACGAGGGTAGGGTTGGAGAAGACCCGATCCTTTTATGGACTCCTCAACGTGGACGTAGGTTGCCTTCGTGGGAGCCGAACCACGGGATAAATCCTTGTGTCTTTCTTGGTGTTCATTGTTCTTATTCATTACTACAATATAGGGTTTCAACCATTATTGCATACTTTACATTGAATCATTAAATATAAGATTGAATTGTGATATACCCTAGTCCATAATCTTGAAACACTTCATTTGACTGTATATTTCCGCTGCATACATCGAAGAATCAAATTAATCGATCAAACTTAATCAACCTAGTCAGTACATACTGGACTAGTCCGCACTTTACCGGACTAGTCCGATATCTCTGGTTTTGAACTGGTTGTTAAGTGTTGTAGGTTCTGACAAATTCAAAAAGGCCTATTCACCACCCTCTAGGCCACATTCAGAACCAGGGGCCTGCCGTCGACGTCTCCACGACGATGGTGGACGACGCTGGAGCATCCAGCTTTGACACCTCCCAAGGGGCCCGTCGTCGATGTCTCTATGACGATGGTGGATGACGTCGGAGCATCCAGCTCCGGCACCCCCCAAGGGGCCTGCCGTCGACGCCCCAAAACGTTAACGACAACACCAAGCGCAGATAAGTGAGTAAACTCTCTGGACTTGCTCTTGTTGCTAACAGGGTTCCCTTGCGATAGCCTGTAAACCAGGGGCCTGCCGTCGATGTCTCCACGACGGTGGTGGACGACACTGGAGCATCTAGCTCCGGCACCTCCCAAGGGGCCTGCCGTCGAAGCCTCCACGACGATGGTGGATGACACCCGGGCATCCAGCTCCTGCACCTCCCAAGACGCCTGCCGTCGATGTCTCCACGATGATGATGGACGACACAGGAGCATCCACCTCCGGCACCTCCCAAGGGGCCTGCCGTCGATGCCTCCACAACAATGGTGGATAATGCCGAAGCATCCAGCTTTGACACCTCCCAAGGGGCCTGTCATCAATGTCTCTACGACAATGGTGGACGCCGCCAAAGCATACAGCTCTGGCACCTCCCAAGGGGCCTATCGTCAACGTCCCAGAACGTCAATGATAGCACCAAGCATAGATAAGTGAGTAAACTCTCCTGCCCCACTCTTAATGCTAACAGGATTCCCTTGCGATAGCCTGTAAACCAGGGGCCTACCATCGATATCTCCACAACGATGGTGGACAACGCCGTAGCATCCAACTCTGGCACCTCCCAAGGGGCCTATTGTCGATGTCTCCACGACGATGGTGGATGACGTCGGAGCATCCAGCTTCGGCACCTCCCAAGGGGCCTACCATCGACGTCTCTATGACAATGCTGGACAACATCGGAGCATCCAGCTCTGGCACACCCCAAGGGGCCTGCCGTTGATGTCCCAGAACGTTAACGACAACACCAAGCGCGGATAAGTGAGTAAACTCTCCTTCCCTGCTCTTGTTGCTAATAGGATTCCCTTGCGATAGCCTGTAAACCAGGGGCTTGCCGTTGACGTTTCCACGAAGATGGTGGAGGACGGTGGAGCATCCAGCTCCGACACCTCCCAACGGGCCTGCCATTGATGTCTCTACGATGATGGTGGACGACGCCGGAGCATCCAGCTTCGGCACCCTCCAAGAGGCCCGCCGTCAACGTCCCATAACGTTAACGACAACATCAAGCGCGGATAAGTGAGTAAACTCTCTGGCCCCACTTTTGTTGCTAAAAGGGTTCCCTTGTGATAGCCTGTAAACCAGGGGCCTGTTGTCCACGTCTCCACGACGATGGTGGATGACACCATAGCATCCAGCTCTGGCTCCTCCCAAGGGGCCTGCCATCGATGTCTCTACGACGATGGTGGACGACGCCGGAGCATCCAGCTCCGACACCCCCAAGGGTCCTGCCGTCGACATCCCAGAATGTTAATGACAACACCAAGTGCGGATAAGTGAGTAAACTATCTGGCCCCACTCTTGTTGCTAACAGTGTTCCCTTGCGATAGCATGTAAACCAAAGGCCTGCCGTCGACATCTCCACGATGATGGTGGATGACGCCAGAGCATCTAGCCCCGACACCTCCCAAGAGGCCTGCCGTCGATGCCTTCACGACGATGGTGGATGATGCCGGAGCATCCAGCTCCGACATCTCCCAAGGGGCCTGCTGTCGATATCTCCACGATGATGGTGGGCGACACCAGAGCATCCAGCTCCAGCACCTCCCAAGGGGCGTGTCGTCGACGCCTCCATGACATTGGTGGATGACGCCAGAGAATCCAGTTCCAGCACCTCCCAAGGGGCCTGCCATCAACATCTCTACGACGATGGTGGACGACGCCGGAGCATCCAGCTCTGGCACCTCCCAAGGGGCCTGCCGTCGACATCCCAGAACGTCAACGACATCACCAAACACGGATAAGTGAGGAAACTCTCCTGCCCCTCTCTTGTTGCTAACAGGGCTCCCTAGCGATAGCCTGTAAACCAGGGGCCTGCCGTCAACGTCTACACGGAAATGGTGGATGACGCCGGAGCACCCAGCTCCAGCACCTCCCAAGAGACCCACCGTCCACGACTCAAGACGATGGTGGGCGATGCCGGAGCGCCTAGCTCCGGCACATCCCAAGGGGCCTGCTGTCAACAACTATACGACGATGGTGGATGACGCCGGAGCATCCAGCTCCAGCAAATGGTGGCGCTACGACACCCAACTACCCCACTCCATTGGGGGCTAGTTCAAGACATTCTGCGATCAAGTGGTATATGTGCTTAGCCAACTAACCACATCTACCAAGGTGCCTATAAGGGGATCCACATGCAGAAAATCAACGGATGACTCTTCGGCCATATCAATTGTGCAAACTGTTGGCCCTGAGAAGCCAACGAGCTCAACAAAGGTTCTCCAAACCATTACGCAGCTAAGGACTCAGAGCAATAGTTGAGAAGCACAGTGACAATGCAAGAAGCCAAACACAAATTTGAATTCATTAAGGAATTCTTTACAAAAGGGGGGGGGGTGAACCCCGAATACAGAAAACAAGCTACCAACCTCAACCCCGACTGAACTGCGCTATGACATGTTTGGCTGCTTCCTTAACCCCTGCTGCTGCTGTCGCCTCGCGTTCCTCAACAGGGCCTTCAAAACTGGCTCCAGTGGCAGATTAGGGTACCAGCTCTGGTAGCACACCCAGACATGGGATGCCACCATCTCCCCCGCCGCCCTACCATTGGCTTCCAGATGCTAAGCCAGCTGATGCTCCTGGAGATCAAGCTTCTGACCGCGACACTCTACTGCCTGCTCCTGGGCTTGAACGTCAAGATTGTGCAGGAGGAGTTCCTGATGCTCAGCTAGGTGCCGCGCCCGATCCCTCGCCAAATTGCTCTTCCGGAGCTCAAGGTCTTCGAGGCGGGACTGCAGTCTGTCCTGATCGGCCTCAGCCCGGGCCATCATCGCCTACGCTGCCACCTCTTGTTCGGCGATAACAGCTTCCCTCTTGGCAACGGCGGCTTCTTGGCAACTCAGGGCCTCTCGACCAGCAGCAAGAGCGTGTAGGCGGGCGTTATAAGCATCATTGGCTGCCTTGGCGTCGGCCAGAATCATCTGGGTCAAGGCGTCTAAGGCCCTCACCAAGCGGTGCCTCACCTCCAGCTCCTTGCTCTCCTTCTAGTACTTTGCCTTCACCTCGGCGATCCTGGAGCTCAAGAGACCCTCCCAGCCTCAGAGGCACTCGCCCTCGGCACACAACTTCTCCCACTCTACGACAAGAGCCTCTTGTGCCCGGCGGAGGTTGGATTGCACTTGAAGTATACTGGATTGCATCAAGTCCATGAAGTTAGAGAGGCGCTCCGGCTGCACTGAAGTTAGGGAAAGCTATCCAGTGATCATCTCGGGGACCTCTTCCTCCCATAGCGGTGAAGGCGAGGCCACCAGCACTGGGGATCTTGCCCCCAGAGACTAAGCAGGGGTTGTGGTGCCACCTAAAGCAGCAGAGCCACCATCGCTCAGAGAGCTGCCCGCCAAATCAGCAGCAGTGGAGGTAAGACCTTCAGCCCCCGGAGTCGGCTCCGACATGGCCTCCGCCACAATGGCCAGATGTGCCTCTGGTCTGACGGCTGGAGGTGCCTCTGACGCGGTAGCTAGAGATGCAGTTGGAGATGATTCACCACCCACACCAGACACAAACACCGGAGTAGCGCGCCCCTGGACAAGCTTGGCAGGCTGCCCAGCCAGCACAACTGTAGCATCCTTGGCTGCCTTCAAAACGCTTCCGGGCACTATCCCCGGCGGTAAGGGCCTCACAACAGCTGACGTGGCCCTACAAATCAAGATCAAGCCTTGATCGATCAACAAAGGCAGGCGAGATAATAGAGCAAGCGTTGGCAAGAATGCCTTATCGACGTCCCGAAAGCTCCAGCGAGCCTCCACTTTCAGCGACCCCGAAGGTGCGGGCCCTGGCGATGGCGTAACAGACGATGCCATCCCAGCAGAGCATCCACCAAAACCACCAGCAGTGCCGCCACACCGCGTCAGTGTGCTTCCAGCAACCCCGACAGAGCCACCTCCCGAGCTACTGATGACGTCGGCTCAAAGCCTTTTTGCCTGAGGCTCCGTAGGTGTGATGCCGCCGGAGTCCCCTATGGCGCCCTGGACCGCGCAAGTGACGGGGATGCTGGATGACGCGCTGACCGCTGGCGATGGCGGAGCCGCTGCTTGACGGGCCGAACCTCCCCCCGAAGAACTTCCGACGCCCAGTACTAAAGAGGGGCGCGCCGGTGGACTCTGACTTGGAGCAAAAGCCACCTGCAGCGGTGCCCTTGGTGGTGACCGAGGGCATTTCTCCTTCACGACCTCGATCACCAGGGCATTCCCCTTGCCTACGTCCGGGACCGGTGCCTTCCCCTTACCTACGTCATGGACCAGCGCCTTGCCCTTCCCCCCAACAACGGGTGCCTCCTTCGCCCTGGAGGCTTTAGAGCCTGAAGAAGGTGTAGACTCCTTCAAAGAGTCAATGATGGCCAAGCCCCGACTCTCATTGCCAACCTGCCACGATGCAAGACCAACTGCGTCCAGGTTGGGCATCTCCTTTAGAACCTTCGTCCAAAGGGTCCGATCCACGCAAAGCAGAGGGCAAGCCTGCAGAAGGTTGAAGACGTCGTCTGACAGCAGGTCGTCACACGCCTTGGACATTTCTTCATACACCTGCTGCGGGGTTGTCTCCTTGTCACAACCCCTTAGCAACCTGGTATCATCTTGGAGCCCGAAGTAGAGCCACACAGGGCGGTAACGGTGCTGGAGAGGGGCCAGACAACAACGAACGAAGTCGGCCATCACCGATAGCTCCGACAGGCCGTGGTTTGCCAGGAATCAGATCCTCTCCATCACCGACATGTATGCCGCCTCAAGCTCCGGGCGTTCCTCCCAGCCCGCCTTCCTAATCACTGGCCAGCCGGTGGGCAGGACCATGCGATCGTGGGCGTCGGCATGTACGACCACCCAGTCGCTCCTCCAGCCGGGCCACTTCGCCAAGGTGAGCGGAGTAATGTACCTAAAGCGGTTGTTGGCCCGATGCTGGAAGCAAAAGCCGCCGAGGAAGTTGGCTTTGTTCTTCTTCTCGGTCCGCCTCAGCACGAAGGGCTGCCACAACACCGACACGCATGGGAACACCTCGACGAACATCTCGCAGAAATGCGAGAACACCATCGCCACCACCAGAGAGTTCGACGACAGGTGATGAAGCTAGAGCCCAAGGACTTCTAGGAGTGTCACCAGGAAGGAGGAAACAGGAGGGACGAACCCGGAGTATGCGTACGCCTGGAAGAAGATGATCTCTTTCTCCCCCAACTCCAGTGGCAAGGAGTCGGGACGGATCCGATCCCATCATTCCTTGTCCTCCCAGCCAAAAAGCCGGCTCACGGGTGAGACATCCTCCATCCGGGAAGGAGGTAGAGCTGAGTCCATTGGAGCAGGGGTCGAGAACCTCAAGGATGGGCAGACACACAAGGAAGAAGTCGAAGGCTCGAATGCTTGGGGTGTGCGGAAGAAAGGAACCTCCATTGCCCACAAAGGTACCTTTTTAAAGTACCCCAGTGGCATTTGGGCGCACCGTGCAAATTTGAGCGGGCTCTAAATCAATGGCTCGTACCACGACGTCCATGATGAAGCAGACCCAGGTCCCCCTTAAGAAAAACCGGTTCGAGCAGTTCCCCGCTAGAGAAGGCAACCCGGCGGTTCCCATAAAGACGGAAGTGAAAGCAGCAGAAGTGCAACAAGCACCTTGGGAATCGTCGCAATAATGTCATAGCAAGCAAAGATCCCGTTGCCACGACCCCTCAACTAGAGATGGATGCATGGTCACAACAGCAGAAGAGTGCACCGCTTCGACTGACCAAGACAAAATTAAAAGACCACGCGGAAAAGCAGGATAAGGTCCCACCCTCGGGCTCGTCGCCTCACCCCAAGGTGGATCCAGGGGCCAATATCGGTACCCGACATACCGGGTACCCTCACGCACAAGCTAGAGCTGCCTAGGTACCTCGCCTCCCAGCAGGGACAGGGTCCGAGGGCGACACGTTTTCGAAGAAACCAGGACCCACTAGCCTCTGATGGGAAGTTTGGGGTGCCCACGAGACATCCAAAAGGGGGATCACAGCCCCGCCTCGACGAAAAGCTCCCAGGCATCCACGTGTACAGCAGGACGGGACCCGGCCTCCTCCACAGAGGTGAGCTCCCAAGCTTCCACGTGGCCCGCAAAGTCGAGACTCGATCTCCCCAGCGGAGGCGAGCACCCGAGCTGCCACGTGGCCCGCAGGGCGAGACCTGGCCTCCCCCACGGAGCTAAGCTCCTGAGCTGCCACGTGGCCCGCAAGACAGGCATGGCCTCCACCATGGCAGAGAGCTCCCCAGCGGTCGCATGGTCTGTCCACTTGCCCTGAGCAGATAGTGGGGAAGTTAAGAGGGCGGTGCGCCTTGTCTCCACCAAGCCTTGAAGATACGCGTCTTCTCCAGACGCATGGCGTGGCACATGCCTAATGTCAGGTACCGCTACGCGCATCACAGTGAAGGCGCCGCATGCCTATCCCACTCCGCCAAGTGGGTAGCTTACGGCACCAAAGACAGTTGGATGGGACATTCCCTGCCAATGTCAGCAATGGCACGTGGGCTACTGACGACCCGGGTGGCAAGATGGCGAGTCCTCACATCTGCGGTCTGAGCAAGCATACAAAAGAAGCCTCAGACCTTTAGGATAAGATCGCCCTAGGACCACCTGTCAGGCCCCGGGACCCCACTTGTAAGGCGTCTGACCTTTACTATAAAAGGCGCGTACCGCCACCGATACAAGGACCAGACTCAGAATCCCCGATACACACACACACACATACAAACTCACCAGCAATACAATCGACCGTGGAGCAGGGTGTTATGCTCCTTGCGGCCCGAACCACGTAAAAACCACCGTGTCTCATACTCTTCTGTTAGAACAATAGTTTGAGGTCTAAGCCCCGTCGAACAAGAACCTCCGTGGGCTATTCCTTAGCGGATCCGAGGGAAGTGTCGCATTAACACTTCGACACTGTCCAACTCTTGAGCTCTACAAAGTGGTGGTAAGCCACGTGCTTATTTCTGTCTTCGACCTAAAGAAAAGAAAGAAGTCCTCAAATGGTTGAAAAGTTTGAAATTCCTAGATGGTTATGTATCTAGTATGAAACAAGATGTGAATGTGAAGACAAGAAATCTCATTGGGTTTAAGAGTCATGATTATCACATAATCATAGAAAACACTCCTACCTATTTTGTTTTAGGGCTATTTTGATTATGCGGTGTGGAATGTGTTAGCCGAGCTTAGCTACTTCGATAGACAACTCTTGCTAAAGAAATCACTCATTAATTAATTTTTCTTATCAATCTGAGTCAGAGGCTAGGGTGCCGCCACAGGCTAGCCATCCTTCAGGGTCGGCTAGGCTCCCTTCAAGGTCCGTTGGCCACCCTTCGAAGTCGGCTAGCATGGAGCCTTCAGGCTCCAGTGGTGAGCTGTCTTCTAGGTCACCAAACGTGGTGTCAGCGCAGAGGCGCCGGACGAGGAGGACCCAATTTGTTTCTCCTCCTCCTATTCCTAGAGATTCGCTCACTATTTATCCTACTAACACATATCTACAAGAGCGCAAGACCGGTCAGGAACTAAGCATGACTTAGATCTGTAGGAGAGGTCATAGGAGAAGTGACCCTTCCCAAGAATTTTTTATGGAGTTGTCGACTCGAGGGTGGCGTGACCTTCGAGAGGCACTTCATCGATGTAGGAATCGTCCGTTGGGCCGTCGAGTCGCTGTGTCTCGCAGATGAACTTGGAGTTCCAAAACATGCAAGAGGCGTTGGTGTGAACCCAGGAAGAGCTGAATAGCATGAAAGTCATGCAAAGGGCCGCACAAGAGTACCAGACCTGTAGGATCCAAGAGCACGTAAAAAGCTACCAGAGGGTGGGGGGGTGAATGGTAGATTTAAAAATCTTACGCAGCGGAAACAATTAAACCCCAAACCCTTCGGTAGAAAAATGATCTATTGAAGAAATCGTGTGTGAGACTAATCTAAACGTGTTTTCACCGTGACAAAAGTGATAGATATCAGAGAGAATCAAGTGACAAAGACGACACAAAAAGAATCACTCAAATCCGTCGAGAAAAACTCAAGTTATGATCGATAGATCAAACAATGGTCAATCTGCCCTACCCGAGAAAAAAACAGTTCTGGTATGCTGCAAAGAAACTCGTGTAGATCAGAAACCACAAATCCAATGACCGTGAAATTTTGACATATGATAGACAATCAAGTTGTGAAGACAACCCAAAAAGAATCACGTCAATTGGATCTGTAAAACTCGAGTTATGATAAAACCACCAATGAAAGATAGTGTTGTCCAGAAACTCGACGAGTAAAACTTGTCTGGAACAAGTCGGACGAACAAGACACAAAAGTTCCTTCAAACTACGAATTTTATTCAATAGAACACAAGAGGAACAGCCCCCAAAGTCGTGCACCACGAGCTCTGGGCTCCCTTGCTTATATAACCAGCCCTTAGGCCAACCCAATATCAACTAGGACTCCAATCCTACTCAGATCACGAATCATAAATTTCCATAACTGCTCAAGATTCTTCTATACGCAGATAGAAGCAATCTTAATACTTCCAAACACCTTAGGAACGTATCCCACATTCCTAAACAACTAAAATTCGTGACCCACAGGAAATTCTATCATAACCAACTCAAATCTTTCCATATTTGAGTCAAACCCGACCCAGCCGCAGCCTGAGTCCATAACCTAGTCGGTTGGACCTTTCCGACAAATTCTTTACGTCCACATCTCTTCATCACGTCTCGGAACCATGTAGACACGTCCATGCACTCCTTGCACATGTGCAAACATCTTCCAATGACGTCCACGATACCTTCATATGCATTGTTCTTGATTCACACATGCTGCACAACCTCCCGATCAGCTCAACCACAATTCCTCCTGAATTTGGTTGTTGGAACCTCATCTCCTCCCTGAGACTAGTCCAATGGATCCCGTCACCAGACATGTCTTGAACTCAAGCAACACCTGCACATGAATAAACAACTAATCCATACGAGCCCAAGTCCTCGACTTGACTCAAGTTAGTTCCGAACACAACACCTTACGTGAGCACCTCACATAAGCATGTTGCAAAGCATATCAAAACACTATATTATCCATATCAACCAAAAAGCACCAAAAACTTAGCAAATTATTACTAAGCAATCTTTCCAACAATGTAAAGCAAGTACGAAACATTGCAAATGAAAAGCAGAAGCATTGCGGTCAAGTTCCGGACCTTGCCAGGGCAACCCGGACCTTGAGCCGGAGCTAACAAAAGCTAGTAGAACCTAGCACCAGAGCTTACCAAAACTAGTACAACCAAGCTCCCGCCGGAGCTTACAAAACTAGCAGGACCTAGCACCGGAGCTAACCAGAACTAGTCGGAACTAGTAATCCCAAAAGCCGGAACTAGAAAAAGTACGTTGGAGCTTAGCAAAAGCATGCCGGAGCTATCAAATATATGCCGGAGCTATCAAAGACATGCCGGAGCTAAAGATAAAGCTCACTGGAGCTTACCAAAGCTGGTCGGACCTTACCAAAAAGTCGGACCTAGCTTCGAACATAGCCGGAGCTACCCAAAACAAGCCGGACCTACCGTCGGACCTTGTTGTAGTTCGGAGCTAGAGTCGGACCTTGATAAAAAGGTGTTTTGCTGATATTTAAAACTTTTATCATCAAAGCCATGTGTATTCACTACAAGCCAATGTATTCAGCACACATAGGTCTTTCAATCTCCCCCTTGATGAATGCATTGGCAACACCGCTTAATATCCGAACATTGGCTTATTTTCAATAAAAGTTTTGAAAACAATTTCTCCCCCTTTTTAAATCAAAAATAAAATGAGAAGAAAATCCAAAAAAATTTATCTCTCCCCCTTTATTATTTCTCCTCATGCACTTATTCTCTTTCTCTTCATGCTTATCTCTCCCCCTTTGACAATGTATTCAGGAAGTCATGAGCATATAAACTATTTATCTCTTCCTCTTTAGTTGTTATGAGCATATTATAACATATACATATAAACAAAGCTCATCCAAGTCATACTATCAAGTAACTTACACTATCACATCAATGAGATACATAAAGTAGTGTAAGCCATGCTAGAGATCATATGTAATTTTCAATTTAAGCAATTCATGATCTCACAAACTTAACTATTTCAAAACCTGAAAGCATGACACTAGTTGCTGCATTTTATTATTTTTCAAAGCATAAATTTAGATCATATGATATTTGCAAGAGATTATATGCGCATCTGCCTTATTCTAACCAACCAAGCCAAGCCTATGTCATTTGACAATCAGAAGCTTAAGGACATGGTTTTAGTCATACACAACTTCTTCCAAGTTCATATCTAAGTGCAATGACAAGCCATCTCAAAAGAAGAAGTGCGATGCATGCATATTCTCTTAATCTTTTCTCAATTTATATTTGTTCATAAAAACTCAACATGTGAGTTGATTACTTAATGAATTCTTAATGATTAAAAGCACTTGTGAACATGTAACAAGTTCAAAACAGCAAGAAAGTTTGACCATGACCAGTTTTAGTGTAAGTAATTATTCCAATTACTAGACATGGCAAAAACTACAAAATGTATAACACGAGTAATGTAGTAAGAACTTTCAGCATGTAAAAGGAATCACAAAGTCACATATAAATGAAATACTATGCTCATATTATTTTAATTTTAGATTCACACATAGACTTCCCAAGTTTCATGAACTCCCCCTCAATTTAAGCCATGAGGATGCATAACCCCTATTTCACTACGAATGTAACAAAAACGAGTGAAATCCAATGGTTTTGTAAAAATGTCAGCCAATTGTTGTTCGGTATCTACATGGTGAAGCACAATGTTTCCTTTTTCAACATTATCTCGGAGAAAGTGATACCTAATGTCAATGTGCTTAGTTCTAGAATGTTGCACGGGGGTTTTAGCAATGCAAATGGCACTAGTGTTATCACAAAACAGTGGAACACTATCTAGATCAACCCCATAGTCCTTAAGTGTTTGAACAATCCAAAGAATTTGTGAGCAAGCACTAGCAGCAGCTACATATTCAGATTCGGTTGTGGATTGTGCAACTGAATTTTGTTTTCTAGAGGACCAAGCAACAAGAGGATTACCAAGAAAATGACAAGCATCAGAAGTACTTTTCATATCAATCCTACAACCCCCAAAATCAGCATCCAAAAAAGCTTTCAAAGTAACGGTTGAGGAAGAAGGAAGAAAAATTCCAAATTCTTGGGTTCCATTTAAGTACCTGAGAATCCTATTGACGGCTTGACGATGTGAAGCACGTGGGGAAGCTTGAAACTGTGCACAAAGACATACGCTGAATTGTATGTCCGGTCTTGATGCCGTGAGGTACAAAAGTGATCCGATCATGCTTCTATATTCTTTTTGATCAACGGATTCACCATCTTCATCAAGTTCAAGTGTTGTTGCTGTTCCCATTGGTGTCCGAAGAGGCTTTCTTTTTTCCATGTTGAAGCGCCTTAGGAGGTCTTTGGTATACTTCGTTTGATGCACAAAGGTACCCTCCTTGGTTTGCTTGATTTGCAGCCCCAAAAAGTAAGTGAGTTCACCCATCATACTCATTTAAAATTTGGAACTCATCATTGCTGAAAACTTGGACACAAGATCATGAGAAGCACAACCAAAGATAATATCATCCACATAAACTTGAACGAATAATGAGTCATTGCCATGTTTAAGCACAAAAAGAGTTTTATCAACCTTGCCCATGGTAAACCCCTTTTCAAGTAAGAATGTTTTTAGCCTATCATACCATGCTCTAGGGGCTTGTTTGAGACCGTATAAGGCTTTGGACAGTTTGTAAACATGATTAGGAAAATCTGGATTTTCAAAACCCGGTGGTTGTTTGACATAAACCTCCTCATCTATGTAGCCATTAAGAAAATCACTTTTAACATCCATTTGATATAGCTTAAAACCTTTAGATGCTGCAAAAGCTAAAAAAATTCTTATGGCTTCTAATCTAGCAACGGGAGCAAAAGTTTCATCAAAATCTAGACCATCAACTTGAGTGAAACCTTGAGCAACCAACCTAGCCTTATTCCTAACCACAACCCCATCCTCACTTTGTTTATTTTTATATACCCATTTAGTTCCAATAAAAGTGTGACCTTGAGGTGGAGGTACAAGTTTCCAAACATTATTTCTTTCAAAATTTTCTAACTCTTCTTGCATGGCAATAATCCAAGATTCATTAGTGAGTGCGTGTGATATATCTTTGGGTTCAAAAGAAGCAACAAAAGTAGAATGAGCATGAGAGTTTGGATCGCAAAACCTGGACCGTGTGACTCGTTTGTGCAAGCTTCCAATCATCTGTTGTGGGGGATGATCTTTGTAAAAACGTAAGGGAACAGATGTCTCACAAGCTTCTTCTTCATTAGGTTCATCGTAGATTGATGAGCTTGTGACTTGTGGATGATCAGGACCAGCATAGGTGATAGCCGGAGCTTGTTCAATGTCCGGAGCTGGACACGTGTCAACTTCGGAACTACCAGGCAGTATCACCGGCTCTTCTTCATCTTCGAAAATACCCTCCCCCTGAGGATACGGATCTGGTCCTGCAACACCGGAGCTAGTACCTGGACTAGCTTCATCAAAAGACACTTCACAAGTCTCTAAAATTTTGTTAGTGTCAAGTAAAAGCACACGATAGCCTCTAGTATGAGATGGATAACCAAGAAACATGCCATCAATGGATCTAGGTTCAAATTTATCAAGATTACCATGTTTCTTAACAAAGCATTTGCAACCAAAGACCCGAAAGTGTGTAACACTAGGCCTATGTCCAAACGGAAGCTCATATGGTGTTTTACCTAGCTTAGCGCGCAAGAAAACACGATTTGAGACATAACAAGCGGTTGCTAACGCATCAGCCCAAAATTTCCTAGGAGTTTGATATTCATAAAGCATAGTCCTAGCCATCTCAACTAAGGTTCTGTTCTTTCTTTCTACAACACTGTTTTGTTGAGGTACATATGGCAAAGAGAATTGATGATCTATTCTATTTTCAGCACAAAAGTGATCAAACAATTGATTTTTAAATTCAGTTCCATTATCACTTCTAATTGCTTTTAATGATCTTGGGTGATCAATCGATAATCTAAGAAATAAAGTTCTAAAGTGACTAAAAACTTCATTCTTAGATGCCATAAAGTAAACCCAAGAGTATCTAGAATAATCATCAACGATAACAAGAACATACCATTTACCTCCGAAGGATTGAACACGTGAAGGTCCTACGGTGTCAAGATGCAAAAGTTGACATGGTTCAGTTGTCATGATCATTGTGAGAGGAGTATGTGAACCTGCAACCATCTTAGCATGTCTACAAGAAGAGCACACAATTTCTTTGTCCCCTTTAAGCTTAGGCATCCCACGTATACGATCAAGAACACTAACACGCGTTAGGTGATCAAAGCCTACGTGACCAAGTCTACGATGCCAAAAATATAAGTCCTTTGAATCATTAGCAACTAGACACCTATGCTTAGAGGAAGACATATCAAAATCAGCTTTAAAAACTCTTCCAAACCGAGACATGTTAAAAATAAGCTCACTATTTGAACCTACAACTTTGCAGCAATTTTTATTGAAAATAATTTCTAGATTTTCATCTAGCAATTGTGCAACAGAATGCAAGTTGTATTTCAAATTTTTGACAAGTGCCACATCCTTCAAAGTGTAGTGATCATTTACTCTAACCGAACCCTTAGCAATTATAGGAGTTGAAGAATTATCGGCAAAAGTAACATTCTCGACACGTGACACAAAAGAGAGGGAGGAGAACCAATCTTTGTTATCGGTCATGTGGCATGAGCAACCTGAATCCACAATCCAAATGTTCTCCTTCCTCAAACGTGTAACCTCATCATCTTCACTGTTGTGTTCTGCATCCTCCTGACTTGATCTTGATCTTGTTTCGCCCGCCATGAAGCATAAGTTGGCCATATCATCATCATCTTCATCACTTTCAAAGTCTACATCACTTGAACTAAGTTCTTGAAGTGCGATGATGAAGCTGTTAATCATCTTGCGTCCTACGGTACCCTTCTTTTTCTTCGTATCTTTTGTAGAGGAGGGCTTCGTTCTTGTTTTCTTTTCATCCTGGGAAGTAGGACCTGAAAGGTTAGGGCAATCTGAACGAAAATGTCCTGTCTTACCACATTCGAAGCATCTTTGAGGTTCGGAGCTTCCTCTCCTTCTAGTTCTCACATTTTGCAATGCTTTTGAGAACCTCGTAGAGAGAAGTGCTAGCTCCTCCTCTGGAAACTCCTCAATCTGTTCAAGGGTTAGAGAGGACAACAAAGCAAGTATACTACAAGATGAAGATTGGCCGGAGCTAGGCATATCACGTTGAGAAACAAAAGCAATAGACTTGTTGGGGTTCTTACGTGATATTATATCAATTTCATGAGTTTTAAGCTTGGAATATAGCACATCTAAAGTAAGTGTACTCATGACAATAGATTCACGAATAGATGTAACTTTCATCTCCCAAATTGACATGTCTAATGCACTTAACAATTTCCTAGCATTTTCAGCATCAAAAAATTAACATTGACGTTTCGCAAGTTGCTGAGAATTTTATTAAAGCGAGCAAAGAGATCATCAATTGACTCACCGGGTTGCATCTCGAAGCGCATGTATTCTTTCTTGAACATGTCTTGCCTTACCAGTTTGATTGTGTTGGATCCTTCGTGGTAGTCACAAAGTGCTTTCCACACATCATATGCAGATCGAAGGTGTGCAACACGGTCGAAGTCGCTTTGTGTTAATCCTTGGATGATCAAGTTCCGAGCCTTGTTGTTGTTGTTGTCGACATCTCTCAGATTTGTAGATGTAACTTGATCGTTTGATGGCACTTCGTAAGGCTTGTATACCTTCTCCCATATTGCAAAGCATTGTGCCTGGATGAAAGCCTCCATGCGTGCCTTCCAAACCTGAAAATCAATACCAGCAAACACACAAGGTTTGGCGGAGTACTTCTCCATGATGATTAGTCAAAAACACGCGCAAGTCACAAAGATTAGAGCACCGTGGCTCTGATACCAATTGTAGGATCGACGAGCACGTGAAAAGCTACTAGAGGGGGGGGGGGTGAATGGTAGATTTAAAAATCTTACGCAGCGGAAACAATTAAACCCCAAACCCTTCGGCAGAAAAATGATCTGTTGAAGAAATCGTGTGTGAGACTAATCTAAACGTGTTTTCACCGTGAAAAAAGTGATAGATATCAAAGATAATCAAGTCACGAAGACGACACAAAAAGAATCACTCAAATCCGTCGAGAAAAACTCAAGTTACGATCGAAAGATCAAACAATGGTCAATCTGCCCTACCCGAGAAAAAACAGTTCTAGTATGCTGCAAAGAAACTCGTGTATATCAGAAACCACAAATCCAATGACCGTGAAATTTTGACATATGATAGACAATCAAGTTGTGAAGACAATCCAAAAAGAATCACGTCAATTGGATCTGTAAAACTCGAGTTATGATAAAACCACCGACGAAAGGTAGTGCTGTCCAGAAACTCGACGAGTAAAACTTGTCTGGAACAAGTCGTACGAACAAGGCACAAAAGTTCCTTCAAACTACGAATTTTATTCAATATAACACAAGAGGAACAGCCCCAAAAGTCGTGCACCACGAGCTCTGGGCTCGCTTGCTTATATAACCAGCCCTTAGGCCAACCCAATATCAACTAGGACTCCAATCCTACTCAGATCACGAATCATAACTTTCCATAACTGCTCGAGATTCTTCTATACGCAGATAGAAGCAATCTTAAGACTTCCAAAAACCTTAGGAACGTATCCCAAATTCCTAAACAACTCAAATTCGTGACCCACACGAAATCCTATCATAACCAACTCAAATCTTTCCATATTTGAGTCAAACCCGACCCAACCGCAGCCTGACTCCATAACCTAGTCGGTTGGACCTTTCCGACAAATTCTTTACGTCCACATCTCTTCATCACGTCTCGGAACCATGTAGCCACGTCCATGCACTCCTTGCACACGTGCAAACATCTTCCAATGACGTCCACGATACCTTCATATGCATTGTTCTCTTCATACATGCTGCGCAACCTCCCGATCAGCTCAACCACAATTCCTCCCGAATTTGGTTGTTGGAACCTCATCTCCTCCCTGAGACTAGTCCAATGGATCTCGTCACCAGCCATGTCTTGAACTCAAGCAACACCTGCACATGAATAAACAACCAATCCATACGAGCCCAAGTCCTCGACTTGACTCAAGTTAGTTCCGAACACAACACCTTACGTGAGCACCTCACATAAGCATGTTGCAAAGCATATCAAAACACTATATTATCCATATCAACCAAAACGCACCAAAAACTTAGAAAATGAATACTAAGCAATCTTTCCAACAATGTAAAGCAAGTACGAAATATTGCAAATGAAAAGCAGAAGCACTGCGGTCAAGTTCCGGACCTTACCAGAGCAACCCAGACCTTGAGCCGGAGCTAACAAAAGCTAGTAGAACCTAGCACCGGAGCTTACCAAAACTAGTACAACCAAGCTCCCGCCAGAGCTTACAAAACTAGCATGACCTAGCGCTGGAGCTAACTAGAACTAGTCGGAACTAGTAATCCCAAAAGCCGGAGCTAGAAAAAGTACATCGGAGCTTAGCAAAAGCATGCTGGAGCTATTAAATATATGCCGGAGCTATCAAAGACATGCTGGAGCTAAAGATAAAGCTCACCGGAGCTTACCAAAGCTGGTTGGACCTTACCAAGAAGTCGTACCTAGCTTCAAACATAGCCGGAGCTACCCAAAAAAAGCCGGACCTACCGTTGGACCTTGTTGTAGCTCGGAGCTAGAGTCGGACCTTGATAAAAAGGTGTTTTGGTGATATTTAAAACTTTCATCATCAAAGCCATGTGTATTCACTACAAGCCAATGTATTCAGCACACATAGGTCTTACAAGACCAACTACATGGCATAAATGCAGAGGTAAATAATTTAAATTACATTAGTTTAATTTCATAGCATTTTAGTAATATGCATGTTCTAATATTTTGCAATGAGAAGCCTTAGCTCAACAACATGGCCAACAGATCACGATCCTGCATGGCAACCGCCAGAGGTGCCTCCACCACTGGCGCCTTCTTTGGATGTCCAGGTAAGAAGATTTTAAATATAGTCGTATTTGATTTAACATAGCCAAATTTAAGACAAACTTAGAGAATGGTAGAGAGAGAAGGGGTGAAAGATAGGGGAGGGAGAGATAGATAGAGAGAGAGTGGTAGGGAGAGGGAGAGGAAGAGAGAGTGAGAGAGATGGGGGGGGGAAGAAGGAGACAGAGAGAGTGAGAGAGAGGGAATGATAGAGAAGAGGGAGAGAGGGAGAGGGAGTGCGCGAGAGAGAGAGTGAGTGAGAGTGAGAGAGGGGGATGGATGCTAGAAAGGGGGAGGAAGAGAGTGAGAGAGAGAGGGGATGAATGATACAGAGGGAGAGGAAGAGAGAGAGGGGGATAGAGAAACATGTCTAACTATTCTTGTGCTCGGTAGGGATCGGTGATGGAGGCTCAAACTCCATAGTCACAGCTACCAGCACCGAGAGGGACACGCGAAAATGAGTTTTTTCGCTCCAGAGGTAGTCGAGGGGCTGGTGTATAACCGCTTGCATTTTGTGACGTGTTTGATGTTTGTGGTTATATTTTTAACTGTTTTATAATGTTTGTAACTGTATATGTATATATATCTATTTTGTGAACTGGCCATCATGCCAGGTTAGCCATTTTCATTTTATTTTAAAAGAAACTAAAAACCTTATTTACAACAGCCTGGGTAGTGCCCGTCGTAAAGAAGACCTATGTTATTTATGGTGGTCACCCAGGCTATCATAAATAAGCTAGTGTTATTTACAAAGGCCAAGAGGCCATCATAAGTAAGTGGCCCAGCCCGCCACATGGCACGGGCCCTTGTTTATGATGGCTATGGGCCGCCATCGTAAATAAGCTAATTTATGTCGATGGTCATCGTAAATTAGCTTATTTACGATGATTTAATTACTCCAGCCAAAAACCATTGTAATTAAGCAAAAAACCATCGTAAATAGGTTAGTTATGATGGTTTTCATCATGACGGTTTTGGCCGTTGTAAGTTAGTTGCATCCTTGTAGTGAAAATCATAAGTCAACATAAGGAGTAGTATAAGAGACTTACCTAGACTTCGTAGCTGATGTTGCAACTTAAGAACCTCCTCTCTAATCCTAAACTCCACTAAGACTTGAAAGAGAACTATACAAAAGAGTGATTGCTCAATGAGTGTGTGTGTGAAGCACCATCCTCTATTGATATCCCTCTATTTCTTGCGCGAGAATCATCTCCATCGTCTTCACACACCAGGAGCTGCCACGTAGAAGCACATAAGAAATAGGACCAGGACCTAGTCGATCGACTAGGGGCCTCGACTGACGTGGAGCTGGCTCCATTCTCATCTTGCTCAGGTTTGCTGACACGTGGATCCTTGTTGACCTTTTAAATGAATTTCGGTGAAAATATTTTGCATCCACCTGCATGTGGGCCATTGGATCTGTGGGAGGCCACAGGGCAACGTCTAGTTGGTTGAAAGTATGCTTCTTCGTCACATGAACATGTTGTAAGGATCGAAACGCCCAAGAGGGGGGGTGAATTGGGCTTTCTTTCAAATTTTAAGACAATTAAACACTTAACAATTCAAAGCCCAATTCCCTAAGCAATTAAACTATGCAATCAATATAATTTAAAGTTGCGAAATGAAGATTGCATAAGAGTAAAAAGGGAGAGGGATGCAAACGCTCAAGGGACACGGAGTTTATCCCGTGGTTCGGTAAGATCACAAGGATCTTCCTACATCCACGTTGTGACACCCACCGAAGGGTATTGTCACTCCCAAGTCACCGAGACTAGGGGCTTCTTCACTATTCTTCTCCGTTCGCCAACCTTGGCAAGGTGGAGCTCAAGCCTTGTACACTTTTGGGATCCTCCGGGCTTCCACAATCCACTTGGCAAGCTCCGGAAGTTACACACACCAAGGGACACTCCCTTGTGGCTCTCACTATGCTAGAGACTCCAATCACCTAGAGTGGAGGCACCCAAGCACTATCTCTAGCTAGTTCTAGCCTATCTCTTGGTGTACAATTGATGTGAAATTGATGTGAAAGTGGTAGCTCTCTTGCTTGAATGCTCTAGGATGTGTAGAGTATGTCTGGGCTTCAAGTCTTGTCGATTTGACAGGTTGAAGGGGTATAAATAGCCAGCCTCCACGAGATAGCCGTTGGAAAAGTAGGCTGACATCACTTGTCTGCGAACACCGGATGATCCGATGTCTCCCCTTCAGTTGTCATCGGTCAAAGCCAAATTAGCTGATGTCACTATGTCAGATATGACCGTTGTTAGACCGATGTTGATCTCTCTACTCATCGGATGATCCGGTGGCTCTTCCTCCAGAATTTTGCTTGATCTTGAGGCTCACTGGAGTGATTGACCGATGTGTGTAATTCTGCACATCGGATGATCCGGTGCTTCTCTTGGTCCAATGGTATTGCAATCTGTGATGATGGACCGATGCACTGAGCCACTCACATCGGATGATCCGGTGAGTGCATTTGTCTGAGGTCTTCTTCTTCAATTGAACCAACTTGACCGATGTAGTCAACTCATATAACGTCGGTTGATCCGGTGTGTTCAACTTGTTGACTTCGAGTTGTTTTGAGTTGTTCTTTTGGAATTTTGAACTTGTGACCTCTTGACACTTGTTGGAAATGTTGTTTTGATTGTCTTCAAGCATGCAATGATATCAAGTTAGAGCTTTCACTTCTTGTCATCATATGTTTTGATTTGATCTCATTTGTTGATTTTATATGGGTCTCCAATGTAATTTTGATTTCATTTGATTGAGTGTCATTGAGACCTTGCATTCACAAATTCATTAGTAATATCGAATGGTTGTCATTAATCACCGAAACCGTACCTCATGGGGCCTAGATGCTTTCAATCTCCCCCTTTTTGG
Organism: Tuctoria greenei; assembly: GCA_036927565.1. NCBI lineage: Eukaryota > Viridiplantae > Streptophyta > Magnoliopsida > Poales > Poaceae > Tuctoria > Tuctoria greenei. The sequence goes on along the minus strand of JAYESD010000001.1, from coordinate 103,070,911 downwards.
TGATTGATGACAACACAAAAATTTAAAGCGCAATAATAATGAATTTGATGAAAATACTCAAGTAGATATGCAATAAGTACAACATAGGATACAATAAGTTTGCAAAAGAAATTTGTGGTGCGAAAAGCTCAATCGATTAAAATCATTAAACAAATGAGACAAGCGAAAGAGTGCTTAATTAAAATTACAAAAGAGTACTCAAGCATGAATACAAAAGATAAGCACACACACTCCCCCTAAACACGTACTCCCCCTGACTCTCCTACATCTTCTCCCCCTTTGGCATCAAGACACCAAAAAGGGATCAGAACGCCTACTGACCCTGAGAGCTAGGCGCGAGGACGAACTGAGCACCGTCGCAGTCGTCGGAGCTGGAGTCGCCGGTCGAAGGAGCTGCCGGAGCGGTGGGAACTGGAGGGTCCGCTGCCGGTGCTGGAGGAGAGGGAGCAGGTACTGAAGATGCTGGAGGAGCTGGAGGAAGTGGAGCGCTCACCACGGACGCCGGTGTCTGCTGGAACAAGGTCGTCGCCGGCAGTGGTGAGTGAATCGGTGCGCTAGGTGCCAGAAGTGGTGACATGCTGATGGAAGGGATAGGAGTAGTAGGCACCTGAGCGACACCTGGAGCCAGCCCCAGTCCAGGCTGCTGTGAAGGAAGGGCGATCCCGGTCTGAGTGTATAGGTTGGTGATCAACCCTAGGATCCCCATCATGGCCTGCTGGGTCTGCTGCTGCTGGTCGAGGGTACGGCGGTGCATCTGATCTACCAGGTTGGTGAACCTGTCCGTATCCTCTCGCCTCTGACGGGCGATCTCAAGCTGGAGCTCCTGCTGCTGCCTCTGCAGCTGTGCCAAGTGAGCAGCCTGCTCTGCCCTGGCCTGCTCAGCAGCGAGCCTGTCCTGGCGCTGCTGCTCGATCATCTGCTGGAGAAGCGACGTCAGCTCAGACGGCTGCGTCACCTGCGCCTCGGACACAGGAGGTGGTGTCGGTGGCGGAGCAGCTGATCCTCCTGCCTCGGCGTCGTGCGGCCTCGGTGAAGGTGGAGGGGGAGGGAAGTACTCCTCGACACTGTCGTCGGTGTCGCTCTCAGACCAGATATGCTGCAGGTCCTCCCCCTGAGCCTCAGCCTCAGCAAGTCTCTCGTCCTCCCGCTCTAGGTCGGACCAGTCTTCCTCAGTCAAGCGCGCCCGGACCTGGCGCTCAACTGGACGGCCAAGACGGCGGTCTCCAGGAGCGGACGCACGGTAGTGACCGAAGCGGGTCACGCTCTCGTCTGCAAGCCGGGCCTGTGCTGAATGCCCCTCTGGCACTACCATAGAGCAAATAAAACTGATCCAGTGCCCATAGACCATCTGTCTCATCATCCCAACCCCATCAGTGATTACGTCCTCCATCTCGCAGAGAAGTATGTCTATGATATCGAAATCCATCCCGTTCATTATGTAGAACAAGAGGGTCTGCTGGAGACTCGTGAACCCCTCCAAGTACCCTGACCTCGGCAGAAGCGTGCGGCGCAAGGCGAGGTGCACAATGCGCGCAGCTGGAGTCAGGAGGGCTGGGACTCTCGGCTGGTCCGGAGAGAAGGAGGAGCCAAACAGGGAGCGGATCTCGTCTAGCTGTGGAGCTACCCCTCCAGTAAGTGGCCTCCTCGGTGGATCTGCCTGCCCATAGACCTTCTCATGTATGCTGGTGTCGTGCAGCTCCAAACCAAGAATGTGCCCCAAGGTCTGCCTCGTGAGGTGGTAGTACTGGCCATTGAACATGAAAGCAATGGACTGCCTGCCTTCCGAGATGTACAGGGTCGCGTAGAAGACACGGACCCATTCTTCCACATAGGCACTCCTCTCATAGTCCAGTAGATCCACCAACCCTCTGTATCTCTCAAAGAAGGGGCGGACATCAGTCTCCGCGGCCACTGCAAGCTGCCTCCAGTCCAAGTGGTTGTGCTGAAAGAGCTTGTGGCCACGGCGTCTGTAAGTCTCGTAGAGAGACGCCTGCGTGACCGTCCAGAACCGACTATCCACAAGAAGCTCTCGGGGCTGTGGGTACCATTCCTCAAGCAGTACACTCCATCTGAGCTTCCGGAGTTGCTTTGCCTTCATCTTTCGGTAATCCACAAGGCGAACTCCTTCTCGGACAAGGACGGTCGTGTCCTCCTCATGGATGTCCCTCTCAGCCTCCCTGTCCTCACGACGGTCGGCAGCCGTCGGTCTTGGACGAGGAGGAGCCTCGGCGTGACCCCCACGTGTCCGGGCTGAGCGCCGGCGGACGAGGGGTGCGACCGGCTCCTCTTCGACGTCGGAGTCGTCGACGACGGGAGGCGGCCTCGGTCGGGCCTCGCGGATCCTCAAGGAACCCCCACGGCCGCGCTCACGCTCCTCGGCGGCGCGAGCGGCCATCAAGGCCTTCTTCTCATCCTTCGAAAGTTTCCGCTTTTTCGCGGCGGGCTCCGCGATAGCCTTGCCTTTGCCTTTGCGATCACGGGCCATCTTGATGCAAAAGAGAGGGCTAGGGTTAGCGAAAAGATGATCGATGAGAAACAATGACGGATGTCGCACGGCACGGAACAAACCTCAGCGACGAAAAGGATGAGCGACGAACGGCGATGCAGCGATTTTGACGATGTCGCGTGGTTCGTGGGAACCCTAGCGACGAGGCGGCTGCGGTGGCGACAGCCGGCAGGGGCGACGGCGGCGGCGGTGGCGACAGTCGGCGAGGGCGACGGCGGCAGCGATGCCGGCAGCCGGCAGGGGCGACGGTGGCGGCGCGGCCCGAGGTGGCGGCGCGGGAGGCGCGGCGGCGGTGGAGGTTGCCGGCGGCGGCGGCGCGAGTAGGGGGGCGGCGGCGGCGGCCGGCGGCGGCGCTGCAGGCGAGGGAGAGGAGGCGGCGCGTGGAGAGGCGGCGGTCGGCGGCGGCGGGAGCGTGGGGTGTCGGGGAGAGAGGGGGTCGGGCCGGCGCGCTAGTTTAAATAGTGGGGCCCAAACCCTAGCCGTTTTTTAAACACCGGATGGACCGATGCTAGAAGCAGTGAACATCGGTCAATTGCGACAGTAAGGATATTCAGGAATTGCTGTTGACACCGGATGAACCGATGATTAGGGCTTTGAACATCGGTCGAATAGCACAGTAAGGGTGTTCAACCGAGTGATATTGACACCGGATGATCCGACGTTAGAGGGAGGTTGACATCGGTTGAATAGATCACAGCTCCAGAAGAGTGAACATCGGATGGACCGATGTTTTCCAGGATGAACTCGTCGGATCATCTGAGGTTCTGACAGAGTTGGGCTTTGAGGATTGAACACCTATTTGACCGATGAGGGATTGACAGGGACATCGGATAATCCGATGGCAACAGAACGAAAACATCCCATATATGTCCTTCGACCGAACAATCAATTTAGGAGAAACACATGTCTTAGGACTTTTTGGGCAACCCCTTACCCCTCAAGAAGCTAATATGCCAATAGCTTGGCTAGTCCTTAACGCAAATGGAACACCAAGAAAAATAGAGGAAAAATATCCAAATAAAATGTAAGGCCCATGCTTTGTGAGGTAGAGTATGAAAGCTTCTATCTCATTAAAGCGTGTTCCTTTAGAATTTTGCTCTTTCCACATCATATGAGTTGAGATATTGCATTTCAAACAAGTCTCCTTCTCATGATGTGGGTTCCCCTTTGTGACAATTCTACCGTATGCAATGCCAAACAAATTATAGTGCAAGACATTAAATGAGTGCAAGTTTATATGGCAGGGATCATGCAAGGCATAAAATAAATCTATCTTGCCAAGTTTAAACCTTCCAAAGGCTTCCTCAGGGAAAACTATTTCTAGCTTACCCCTATCCTTTGGGAGTTAGACAAGACCTATATGATATGTATCCTTACATGAACATGGCAACTTACATGACGTTAGATGCATCTAGCACATTTAATTCACTTCTAAGTCTAGAAAAGGTTTTCTCATCAAGTGGTTTTGTGAAGATATCCGCCAATTGTTCTTCGGATCTAACACCTTGCAAAGAGATGTCTCCTTTAGCCTCATGATCACGCAAGAAGTGATGGCGAATATCAATGTGCTTAGTGCGGGAGTGTTGAACGGGGTTTCTAGCTATCTTAACCGCACTTTCATTGTCACAAAGGAGAGGCACACAACCAAACTTAATTCCAAAGTCCAAGAGGGTTTGCTTCATATATAGGATTTGGGCACAACATGCACCGGCCGCTATATACTCCGCCTCCGCGGTGGACAAAGCCACGGAATTTTGCTTCTTGCTCGACCAAGAGACTAGGGAACGCCCAAGTAAGTGGCAACCCCCGGAGGTACTCTTGCGGTCTACACGGCATCCGGCAAAGTCCGAATCCGAGTAACCTAAGAGATGAAAACTAGCGTTCTTGGGGTACCACAAACCTACACTTGGGGTATGCTTGAGATACCGAAGTATCCTAAAGACCGCCTTCTTGTGCGATTCTTTAGGTGCCGCTTGAAAGCGAGCACACAAGCACACACTAAACATAATATCGGGCCTAGATGCGGTAAGATATAGCAATGAACCAATCATGGAACGGTAATGAGATTGATCAATAGATTTACCGTCCATGTCCGCGTCGAGATGACAATTTGTCGCCATTGGAGTGCTTCTTGAGCTACAATCTCCCATCTCAAATTTCTTCAAGAGGTCCTTAGTGTACTTCTCTTGATGGATGAAGGTCCCCTCTTGAAGTTGCTTGATTTGAAATCCTAGGAAGAAGTTGAGCTCTCCAATCATCGACATCTCGAATTCCCTAGACATCATTTTGCCAAACTCATGGCTAAGAGCTTTGTTAGTTGAGCCAAAAATAATATCATCGACATAAATTTGACAAAGAAATAAGTCTCCGTCGATGTCCTTGGTGAAGAGTGTAGTGTCCACCCTCCCAATCTTGAAACCTTGCATGACGAGGAAGTCCCTTAAGCGCTCGTACCATGCCCTTGGAGCTTGCTTGAGTCCATAGAGTGCTTTGTTTAGCCTATAGACATGGTTAGGGTTTCTTGGGTCCTCAAACCCGGGAGGTTGCTCAACAAACACAAGTTCATTAATATAGCCATTGAGAAATGCACTTTTAACATCCATTTGATAAAGCATGATGTTATGATGAGAAGCAAAAGCAAGGAGTATGCGGATAGCTTCTAACCGTGCTACCGGGGCGAATGTCTCCCCAAAATCCAAACCTTCAACTTGAGCAAATCCCTTCGCCACAAGCCTAGCTTTGTTGCGGACCACCACGCCATTCTCATCTTGCTTGTTGCGGTAGACCCACTTGGTTCCAATCACATTCTTGTCCTTGGGTCTCTCCTCCAACACCCAAACTTCATTGCGGGTGAAGTTGTTGAGTTCCTCTTGCATAGCCATCACCCAATTTGAGTCTTGGAGAGCTTCCTCAATGCTTTTGGGTTCTACACACGACACAAAAGAGTAGTGCTCACAAAAAGATGCAACATGACGTGAACGAGTACTTACTCCCCGTGAAGGACTTCCAATGATTTGGTCCATTGGATGCGCCTTGGAGATGCGTCCATGCCTCATAAGAGGTTGTGAGTCACTTGGCGGTGGTGAAGCTTGTTGTTCCTCTTGTGGTTGGACTTGATCATGGACTTCTTCTTGTCGTTGGTGTTGTGTGGCTTGTGAATCTTGCATTGGCAATGGATCATCTTTTTCTTCTTCTTCTTCATCAACTTGAGGCATCATGGAGGTGTTGATGTTGGAACTTGATGCTCCCCCTTGATCATGGCCCTCTTCAACTTCCGGCTTGATGTCTCCAATGGTCATGTTTTTCATGGCTTCTCGTAGAGGCTCATCATCTATTTCATCATGACCAAAACTCTCCTCTTGGGAGCCATTAGTCTCATCAAACTCAACATCACAACTTTCTTCAACTAGACCGGAGGTTTGGTTGAATACTCGATATGCTTTTGAGTTTGATGCATAACCAAGAAAAATACCAACATCACATCTTCTTTCAAACTTACCGAGCCTTTTCTTGCGGTAGATGTAGCATTTGCACCCAAAGACTCTAAAGTAGGAGATGTTGGGCTTTCTCCCAATGAGGAGCTCATATGGGGTCTTTTGGAGTAGTCGGTGAAGATAGACCCTATTTGCGGCATGGCACGCCGTGTTGATTGCTTCGGCCCAAAACTTCTCCGACGTGCCATAGTCATCAAGCATTGCTCTTGCAAGGGTGATAAGGGTCTTGTTCTTCCTTTCAACGACACCGTTTTGTTGGGGGGTGTATGTGGCCGAAAACTCATGCTTCACTCCTTCACGATCACACCACTCCCCTATGTTGTAGTTCTTGAACTCGGTGCCGTTGTCACTCCGGACTTTGATGATGGGAAGTTGAAATTCCCTTTGAGCACGTTTGGCAAAAGTCTTGAAAACTTCCGGAGTTTCACCCTTGTCACCTAAAAATAAAGTCCAAGCATATCGAGAATAATCATCAACGATAACAAGACAATAGAAGTTACCACCAAGACTTTGATATGTGGATGGCCCGAAGAGGTCCATGTGGAGTAGTTCAAGCGGCTTGGAGGTTGACACCATTGTCTTCATTGGGTGGTGTGAAGCAACTTGCTTCCCGGCTTGACAAGCACTACAAAGCTTGTTCTTTTCAAACGTGACATCCTTCACGCCGGTCACCATCCCAAGCTTGAACGACTTCTTAAGCTTGCTCATCCCAATGTGAGCAATGCGTCGATGCCATAGCCAACCCAAACTTGTCTTAGTGAAAAGACAAGTGGTCAAGCTAGCATTCTTGTTGGAGAAGTCCACCAAGTAAAGATGTCCATGCCGAAATCCTTTGAAGATTAGTTCTTTGCTTGATTCACTAGTTACTACAACACCATTCTTGTCAAAGGTGCACGTTAGTCCAAGATCACATAGTTGTGCAATGGAAAGTAAATTGAAACTAAGTGACTTAACATATAGTACATTAGAAATGGACAAATCATGCGAAATAGCAATTTTACCTAAACCAATTACCTTCCCCTTTGAGTTGTCACCAAAGGTGACTTGTTCATGATTATCGGGGTTCTCTATGGTAGTGAACATACCATCATTGCCGGTCATATGTTGAGTGCACCCGCTATCGAGTACCCAATGTTTTCCTCCGGCTTTGTAGTTCACCTTTGTGTTACCTTTCGCCATGAGGCACATAGGCGGTGGAGGAAGGGGTGAGTCATTCTTGTTGACGATAGCGAGGTTTGCCAAGTTTTCTTCCTCATCTTCACTATCATCACTTGTTTCTTCATCGGTGACCCACTCATTTGCTTCGCACATGAAGACCTTTTGAGGTCCTCTTCTCTTCTTTGGAAAGAGCTTGGTCTTCTTGCCTTTGTCAAGTTTCTTCTTTCCAAAGGTGCGCTTGGGCTTTGCATCTTCATCATCCTCACTCTCTTCTAGTTTGCGATGCTTGCCCTTGTCCTTCCTCTTGTCCGGTTTTGGACAATCATATGATATGTGGCCTTGGTCGCCACAATTGTAGCACGTCTTGTTTTCATCTCTCTTTGGCAAGAAGGCTTTCTTCTTGGGATCAAACGAGTATCCCTTCTTGGCAATCTTTGAGTTGAGACGTGAAAACTTCCTCATCATCAATGCAAGCTCATTGTCATCATCATCTTCACTTGTAGTTTGTTCTTCCTCACTTGAGCTAGGCTCAACCACTTTCTTTTTCTTGGGAGTTGTCTTCTTGGTTGAAGCCTTGAGAGCAATAGTTTTTGATGATGACTCCTCCATCATTCCAAGTACGCTCATCTCATGAGCGTGTATTTCTCCAATGAGCTCCGAAACTTCAATGTTGTCAAGTGATTCCTTTTGGAGCATGGAGTTGATGATGTTGTACTTAGGCTTTGGAAGGAGCATGAGAATCTTTCGGTTGATAAGTCCCTTGCCAAGAGATGCAATGTCAAGAGCATTAATCTCCTCAATAAGAACATTTAAGCGTGAAAACATTTGGTTAACATTCTCATGAGGAAGCATTTTGAATTCATCATACTTGGATTTTAGCAAGTGATATTTGAGTTCTTTAACACGAGAGGAACCCTCATGAATTTCAATTAAGCATGCCCAAATTTCACAAGCCTTTTCTTTACTAGCTATTCTTGCAAATACATCTTGACTAATGCATTCATAAATGGCATTTCTAGCTTTAGCATCCCATTTAATTTGATCACCAACATAGTTAAGATCACCAAATCCCGCATGGGTCGCTTCCCACACTTCGGGAGCAATGGCCTCTAGGTAGGCACGCATACGTGCTTTCCAATAGGCAAAGTTCTTGCCCTCGAAGATAGGAACCGAACCCCCATTCTTGGCCATTTAAGCTCTCTAGCGGTGAAGCTAGAATGATCTAATGAGCAACAAGGCTCTGATACCAATTGTAAGGATCGAAACGCCCAAGAGGGGGGGTGAATTGGGCTTTCTTTCAAATTTTAAGACAATTAAACACTTAACAATTCAAAGCCCAATTCCCTAAGCAATTAAACTATGCAATCAATATAATTTAAAGTTGCGAAATGAAGATTGCATAAGAGTAAAAAGGGAGAGGGATGCAAACGCTCAAGGGACACGGAGTTTATCCCGTGGTTCGGTAAGATCACAAGGATCTTCCTACATCCACGTTGTGACACCCACCGAAGGGTATTGTCACTCCCAAGTCACCGAGACTAGGGGCTTCTTCACTATTCTTCTCCGTTCGCCAACCTTGGCAAGGTGGAGCTCAAGCCTTGTACACTTTTGGGATCCTCCGGGCTTCCACAATCCACTTGGCAAGCTCCGGAAGTTACACACACCAAGGGACACTCCCTTGTGGCTCTCACTATGCTAGAGACTCCAATCACCTAGAGTGGAGGCACCCAAGCACTATCTCTAGCTAGTTCTAGCCTATCTCTTGGTGTACAATTGATGTGAAATTGATGTGAAAGTGGTAGCTCTCTTGCTTGAATGCTCTAGGATGTGTAGAGTATGTCTGGGCTTCAAGTCTTGTCGATTTGACAGGTTGAAGGGGTATAAATAGCCAGCCTCCACGAGATAGCCGTTGGAAAAGTAGGCTGACATCACTTGTCTGCGAACACCGGATGATCCGATGTCTCCCCTTCAGTTGTCATCGGTCAAAGCCAAATTAGCTGATGTCACTATGTCAGATATGACCGTTGTTAGACCGATGTTGATCTCTCTACTCATCGGATGATCCGGTGGCTCTTCCTCCAGAATTTTGCTTGATCTTGAGGCTCACTGGAGTGATTGACCGATGTGTGTAATTCTGCACATCGGATGATCCGGTGCTTCTCTTGGTCCAATGGTATTGCAATCTGTGATGATGGACCGATGCACTGAGCCACTCACATCGGATGATCCGGTGAGTGCATTTGTCTGAGGTCTTCTTCTTCAATTGAACCAACTTGACCGATGTAGTCAACTCATATAACGTCGGTTGATCCGGTGTGTTCAACTTGTTGACTTCGAGTTGTTTTGAGTTGTTCTTTTGGAATTTTGAACTTGTGACCTCTTGACACTTGTTGGAAATGTTGTTTTGATTGTCTTCAAGCATGCAATGATATCAAGTTAGAGCTTTCACTTCTTGTCATCATATGTTTTGATTTGATCTCATTTGTTGATTTTATATGGGTCTCCAATGTAATTTTGATTTCATTTGATTGAGTGTCATTGAGACCTTGCATTCACAAATTCATTAGTAATATCGAATGGTTGTCATTAATCACCGAAACCGTACCTCATGGGGCCTAGATGCTTTCACATGTAATCACCTCAAGTCCGCATAAATCATATGCATGAACAATTTCTCCAAGTACATGTTGAACTATATTATTTGCAGGTACCAAGCGTGTAAGAAATATGAAGTCCTTCTTGAATATGAGCTACATTGACAATTAAAAATAGTAATTAATGACCGTCAACAACTCCCTCGAGCTTACCCTTTGCTGACCCCGAAGCAATGATAAGAACTTAGGTTGTTAATCAGGAGTTACTACTATGCTATACTCTTCAAAAATATCAAGTATGCAACAAAGTGTTCTAGCTTATCTTGAATAAATTGGCAATGGTACTCACCATTTACCTTAGTCCTCATGGAGCTTTTGAATTCTCTTCTTGTTAGGTGGTTGAGAGATAGAATAGCTCACAAAGCATGCATCACCCAATTATTTAAGATCCACTTCCGTTCTGTAGATTTTCAAAATGATTTTGCAATTGGAGTCTAGGCTCCTCAAGTGATGTGCTCTCCATCACTCAAAGTGTATGAAATTCCTTACCAAGGAAATGCCTCTTTTGTTCATAGTTCTATGTATGACTTTTCTGAAGCTTAGTAGGGAACAAGAGTAAGCATATTTGCAATACGTGTATTACTAAGCCAGAAATGTAAGCCTTACGAGAAATCAGATCATACTTTCAAATCAAATATTTGCAAATGTGTGAGATATGGTGGAAATAGAGATAACTCTGTTTTGATATAAGTATGATGGATCACTATTTTTTCTCATGCTCAGTTATTGAGAGTATGCATCCTTATTTTCTTTTTCTAGTAGCCACCCCTTCTACTCTTTTTTCAAATAAATTTTTAAGAGAGTATTGATAATGAAAACATGAATTTTCTTTTTGTAGTAGTGAATGGATAAAATGTTGCTAACTTCTTGTGTAGAAGTTTAGCATGTGCACTTGTAATCTTGATCATAAAAGTATGAAAATCACTACAGGAATCACGACAATAAATGATGGCCAGAAGCCATCATTTATAAAGCTTTTTCCATCGTAAATAGCTCATTTACAATGGCAAGCGCTTATTTTATGATGGTTTCTCACCATTAATAACTATTAGTCATAAATAAGCTTATTTAAGATGGCCACTGTTGTAAATAAGCCTATTTGCGATAGCTGACGATGGCCATCATAAATAAGGTGCCTCTGCCACGTGGCACCTTGAGCCCCTTATGCACGACGGCTCTAATGGCCATCATAAATAAGGAGGCTTATATACGACAGCCTGGGATTGGACCGTCATATATAAGTATGGTTTATATATGACGGCTCAGGTGGCCATCATAAATAAGGATGGATTATTACGACGGCCACCACGTAGGTCATAGTAAATAATTGAATTCATTTTTTAAAAAACTGAGAACTGCTGTCTTGGCTTCAAGGCCAGTCCTGGCTCGATGGCTAGCTCACACAAGCAATGACAATATATCAACAATATATGACATTAATGCATGAAATAGTGAATAAACACATAGTCACAATATATCACACTACACACTACGCACTGCCACGCCTGTTACCTCCGGAGCCCAGGAACTCATCCTCAAGGCGTTGTCCAAGTGCATGTACCTCCGACGAAGGAGTGTGATCCTACGCCGCCGATTCATGTGATGTACAAGTTAATTAGACAAGTTATAACTTTTAAAGTGCATGTTTGATAAATTTGCTAATGGCTTGCTAGAATTGAGCAAGTTTACCTAGGTTTGGCTATGTTTGAATAAGTTTGTCTCAGTTTGGCTAAGTTTTATCATATTTTACTAAGTTCGGCTAATTTTGATCTAATTTGACTATATTCTTGTAAGTTTGTCTCCGTATGAATTGATCATATTTTACTAAGTTTGGCTATGTTTGCCTTTCTTTGAGTAAATCTGTATCATTTTGACGAAGTTTGAGAAAATTAGACTTAAATTTAGCCATGTTCGATGAAATGTACCATAACTTCTGTAGTCGGCACCTGTGGCTCCAAGACAGGCGGCTACCACGTGAGAATGACATCCTGCTATCCGACGGCTAATGCCTATGAATATAAAGCATTATCACATAGATGTCATTGATATGCTAGAAGTGTTAAGTCCAATAAAATACTTACTTGCATAGCTGCTTGCATCTGTGCCATATAGTTGGCTCGGTACTCCCTCTCTCTCCGTTGCTCCTCTTGTCTCCTCTCCCTCTCTAGGCGGAGTTCCTCTTGTGTCCTTTGGAGCTCCTTCTATATACACTAGAGCTCAAAGTCTCTTTCCGATCGTTGACGGCTCGATCTAGCCGCCTGCGATGAAGAGGCTCTCGAGGAAAGCCACATATCCCTCGAGTCAACCACTCCATCAAAGATGGTGAACCTACAAAAATAACAAGGATTATTGAAATTTGTATCTAATAGTGACGACAATAAAAAAGAACACAACTCGCCGCCCGTGACCTAACCCGTCTCTGCTATCATACACGACTTAAGGGTCGATTTGCACGCTCTACCAATCATACCCTTCACGGTGAATCTACACCTCCTCCTCCCCATACCTTGCCTACAAATAAATAAAATGGTGTCATCAAAACTATTTATGACCATTCATTATAACTACATAGAGAACTTATCATCCGATTACTCGCTGCTTGAGAGCACAACAGGTCGGCTGTGACGGGTCACTTTTCCCATGACCCCTCTTCCAGCACAGTGTTGACAGCTGTTATATACCAATTTCACCCGTCAATATAACTCAATTATGTGAAGGAAATATCATTTCTTGCACACATCACCTTTCTATTTAACCTATTTCTAATTGTATTTGGAGAAATTGGTGCATGTAGGTATTTATACAGAATTGAAGTGAAACAAGGGTATGGATCCTATAAAATATCATCCCAGCCAATCAAGCGCCAACATGTGGCACCACATGGATCAAATAGCCCATAAACAGAAGTATCCAAGGCCATCCAATGATTTAGCACCCATATCAAGGGATGGGACCCACCTGACAGTGACTTGGAGAAAGCACACATGAAAACAGTGCAAAGACCATGTCGGCCGACCCCCCTAGTCGGCAAATTTGGTCCTGTCGCCAAACTCAGTCATGTTCCATGTGTTGGCTCCTCCCGACTTGAAGAAGTATGTGGTGACTGATTTGCACGCTTTTGGTGGCAGGAACCGACCCTTCTCCACCTATAAATAGGACCCCTCACCCTTCACTTCAACACAAACCACTTGAGCATCATTCTATTGTATACACTAGTTCTATTAGTCCTTAGTGGAGTTAGGCTATAGAGAGGAGAGCCTCTAGTCCCATGTCCAAGTTGGGAAAGGTATGGCTCATGTATCTTTTATTATATTTGTGACTTTATACATAATAAAGATATTATCTTTAGTCTTCTTTTATTCATATACTTGGATGAAGCGTTTCTTGTTTGATTGTGGATTCCATGTATGTGGTAGGAATAGTCTTTATGATAATGCCTTAATATCATTATACTATCATCATAAACACTATGAACCACCACTATAGTCTAATTAGCTATGATATGATCATGTTAAATTGAATAACATATGCTATGTCTCAACATTGGTTTAATGATGATTTAGTTCATTGCCTTAGGATGGCTTGTGATGCAGCTCCTAAGGTATTTACTTAATATGCTAGCATGGTGCTAGGGTAGTTAAGTAGCGTTGGATGTCTCGTAGACCCACAGATTGAAGAGGTAGGAATTAGGTGGTGACATCCCTATCTGTCCTTTGTAATCCTCCATGTTCGGCTATGCCACAGGCTCTTGGCGGGAGTCGTCCTAGTATTGCTAGGGGTAAACTCGTGCCCGATGTGTTGAACAACTTAGCATAAGGATTCACAGTTGACATGCTAATTAGTATCTAACCTAGGCTATGTATATGTATATTAGAAGCATTGTAGGAGTAACTCCCCAACTCTTAGTGTAACCTCCATTAGGACCCATTTACCCCTTAGAATAGATTGCTTAGGTGTGTGTCACACTACCCATATTATCAACTTACCCCTGTTTTGATAATTGATTAGTATCCCATAGCTTGATCATTAGAGCAGTGTGTACTTTACTCCATTGCCTTCCTTTAGGATAAATACGATACCCTTGTGAATACACTTGGGTGAAATGCTACATGACAGTTTCTGTGCACTTGCGGACCTCATATCTTACTAGAGATGATTTGTGACGTTAAGAAACATAAACAAGCATTTCTGGCACCGTTGCCGGAAATGATTTGTTAATGTTTCTTAGTAGCTGTCAACAAGCATTTCTAGCACCGTTGCCAGGGAAGGCAAAGGAAGTGAAGGATAGCTATCACTTGTGATTAAGTTATAGGTACTAATCATTATTAGACAGGATTACCCTTGTTTGTTTTCTCCTTTTATGTGAAAATAGGGTAGTGTTGGCTAACCCATTTATGGGATGGCCAACGAGGACGCCAGTGCTCAACTACAAGATGATTCAAGGCGTACCTCAACAAATGTCCACTAGGAAACACCATTGCCTTTCGCGGAAGAATGTCAACTTCCAGTAGAAGCCAAAGTCATCCATTCCCAAGCTCGGGGGAGGCTCCAAGAATTCTTCTTGGTTTGCCTCCACCATGGGGTGGATAGTTGGCTCTTCATCCAACACTCATGTCATAGCTTGGCCTCAGCAATCCATGACCACATTCATGCTAGAGCTGAAGCAGTCCTATTCTCGTTCATTATGAATGAGAATATGGTCTCTACTTAAGGGGTGGATTGAAGAAGGCTCTAGTTCCCTTAGCTTGGCATGAACACCTCTTAGCAAGGTGGGCATGCTAGCTATGGAACTACACCTCCCATTGAAGTATCATGATAGATCAAGTCAATGGAGAAGTGTTTGAAATTATTCAAGTCATGGATATTCAAATGATTTGTGAAAATCCATGTCAAACATGGGCCACTTGGGGAATCATTTCCCTAGGACCCATGAGGATTCTTATTTTCAAACACAACTCCAATGGCTATGACCTACACAGAGGTTAAGTGTCGAATTAATATCACCCTTGTAATCAAAGAGGCTATGAGGATTTCATGGGATTTAAGTTCAACTAGCCTACCTTGAGGTATCTTGTTCATGGCCAATCAAGAAATCAAGACAACATGAAGCTCTTGGACAAGGACAAGTAACTTAAAGAGCATTCAAGATCCAAGATATCCCACAATCACTTGTTGGGATTCCTACCCTTCGACTAGGCCCATGCAACCTAGGGCAAGTGACATTGTGGATGAAGCATTTCTTGTTTGATTGTGGAGTCCAAATGTCATCTTTTGCAAGGAAGCTTTTGATATATGATCAAAGTATGGTTTTACCTTAAGGAATATCAAGAAGGTCAAAGTTGCACCTCTAAAGAAGGACAAGCCTCACCTTGCTCATAAGAGAATATCTTCAAGAGGGAAAAGCCGTCACAACATCAACAAGTCTTCATCAGGACGACGGAGAGGCTAGGGCCACCATGTGGCTCACATGTCCAACTCACATACCAAATGATATTTGGCATGTCAATCAAGAGAAGTTGTCCACATCATCAACTCCGGGATCGGACAACAAATCATCGCACTAAACAGGACGGAGGTAAGTCCCCCTCATCGGACTTTAAAAATTTCGTGAGTCCTTGCCAATAGGTTAATTGGTAGTTATCTCATATTTGGTTTCCCAATTGCATATTTGAATTTCCCATCAAATCTTGCATTTGAATTTAGCATGTTTGAATTTCCATAGTTGCATGTTGGAAAGTAAAATTTCAAACCTTTCTAAAACTAAAATTTTGAATTAGAAAATAAATTTATTTGGATATGAACCTTGGGCATAACCACTTGAATTCATCTACCTAATTCAAACCAAAAATATTTCCCTTAATATTCATTGCATTTGAAAGTTGCTTCAAGTTTGGCAAAACAATTTGACAAAGGGTACAAGATGCTTTTGAGCTAACGTAACCCGCTTTCAGGTTGTTTTGTTTGTTCTTGATTTTAGTGCAGTCAGGACAAAAATTTGTAAAGAGGTTGGAAGGCCCCATCAAGCGCATATCCCTCCATTGATCTCATTTTGTGTTCATAGTGGAGGAATGCTCAAGATGGTGGTCCAATGGAGGAACAAGATGAAGCTCAACTTGACATTGAACATGAAGGCTACACAAAAATCCATGGTCATGAGTTTCTCACGCAACGACCTTCAACCCGGACTGCTTTTCAATTGAGGTACAAGCTCAAATTTTCCGTTATTTGAATTGCATTAGGATTGAATGGTTTTTGCTTACATTGTTAAGGAAGGTTTACACCTTCTCATCATTTAATTGTCATGCATCCCCACGAGAGTAAGTGCTGACATTACCCTTTTTGATTCTTCAAAAATGAATGTCACCTTACTTGGGAATAAACTTAAACAAGTACCTAAAATTTTATAAGCATTGCTAAAATTGACTTATACATTTTCTGCCTAGGCAATGCTTATGGAATGACTTAATGGTTGAACTGGTATGTAGCGACCTTGGAATAGTGATGTCCATAATTTATATTTGAAACTCATTCATGCATGGATAACTAAATTTCAAATTCCAAGGCAAGAAATTAAAAATGTTTAGGAGGATAAAATTGAGAATCTTGTTTGCCATGACCCAAATGATAAAAATTTGATCTTGTAGAAAACTATGATGGTTAAAAATTTTACAAGATGAAGGGATCCATATAGTGTATCACTTGCATTGTTATGAGTAGGATCTTTAGAAAATGTGCAAATTGATTTATCCATAAGGCCTCACTCCTATCAATGAATAATACATTGTTCATGAATACACTTGAAATTGGACCCAATGGATCTTTGATTTTTATCTTCCCCGTACGTACAAATGAAGATTCGGTTACCTAACCTGAAAATTCATTTGTACAAGTATTGGGAGCTGACCATCACTCTCTATCATAGAGGGGAAGTTTGCATGAGTAATATTACTATGCAGGCATTCAAAGATCTGATTGTTGGAATCCCTTGAGGATTCCATTTCAACATCTCTTGGCCAAGGAGTACATTAGGATGATTGCCACCTATCAGAAATTAAGCCCAAAGGTCAATCATAACCATACGAGGCCGAAGATGTGACATGGAAACCCTCCATGAGCAACCAATGGACTGCTACGAATACGTGGGAGCATTATGCTCTCAACTATTCTAAGCACTCATTCAAGCTCAAGGGAATTGACACAATCATTGAGTGAAAGATATTCCTTTGTGGCTAAAAGGTATGATGCACCTTAACCAAGGAATGATAAGACCACATCCTGAATATGGCCTAGAGGGGGGGGGGGTTGAATAGGCCTTTTTGATTTTTGTCGGAACCTGCAACACTTAACAACCGGATTAAAAATCGAGATATCGGACTAGTCCGGTCAAGTGCGGACTAGTCCGGTGTGTATCGACTAGGTTAATCAAGTTTGATAGATTAATTTGATTCTAGGATGTATGCAGCAGAAATATACTTGTAATTGAAGTGTTGCACGATTATGGACTAGGGTATATCACAATTCAATCTTATATTTAATGATTCAATGTAAAGTAAGCAATATTGATTGAAACCCTAGATTGATATGATGTATAAGAATGATGAACACAAAGTAAGAACACAAGCAATTTATCCCGTGGTTCGGTTCCCACAGAGGCAACCTATGTCCACGTTGAGGAGTCCACAAAAGGACCGGGTCTTCTCCAACCCAACCCTCGTCGGATTGCCACGAAGGTCAATCCTATTCTCTTATCACAAAGGGTAAATAACCAAATTCAAGGGGCCTTCTCACAAGTTGAGGGCTCCCCTAGATTACAATGAAAACTCCACCAAGAACACACTCAAAAGATTACAATGAAAATCAAAGGAGTGTGTTAGGGAATCAAACCAAGAGCTCAAGAGTGATGAATCGTGTCTCTCCAATGTTCAAAAGTGTATACTCAAGGGATTGATCTTTTTGGCTTTTGATTTCGTGGGGAGATGTGTTTTTGAGGCTCTTGGGAGGTGTGACGGCGCAGGAGGTCGAGAGAGATTAAAGTTGGGCTGTGCACATCTATTTATATGGGGTTTCTAAAAGTGACCGTTAGGGTTTATAAAGATCGGACTAGTCCGTGGTGGACACCGGACTAGTCCGATGTGCTGTGTGTAGCAAACCCTAAGTGTCCCGAAATATCGGACTAGTCCGGCTAGGAGCCGACTTGTCCGATTTCGCTTCTGGAAATCTTTGGACTAGTCCGATAATCATCGGACTTGTCCGGATCAGTGAAACCCTAAGTGAATTGGGTGACAAGTCCGCACTTGGAGGACTTGTCCGATTTAGGTCAGAGGGTTTTCGGACTAGTCTGTGCCAATATCGGACTTGTCCGATTTAGATCAGAATGATATCAGACTAGTCCGTTGTGTGATCGGACTTGTCCGATTTTGTGCAGCTTGTGAAGTGTTTTGAGGACTAGTCCGCACAGAGAAGGACTAGTCCGATTCTAGTCAGAGAGATATCGGACTAGTCCGTGGTGATATCGGACTTGTCCAATTTGTGCAGAGAGATATCGGACTAGTCCGGTGTCAATCGGACTAGTCCGGTCCTGTATAAATTTGTGCAATGTGTGTGTTCATTTGTGTTTGAACTCTTGGGGTGTGTTTCCTTAACACACTCCACACACAATGATCTACTACACTTTTTCCTTGAGCTCTTCTCCACATTGCTCCTCATTCTCCCTTCTTTTTGGCACTTTGCTTATTTTCCCATTAAAACATGTGCTCATCTCAACAGAGTAGTTAGGATCTCATTTGCTTGTCATAAATCACCCAAAACCCACAAGGGATTCCTAGATGGACTTTCAATCTCCCCCTTTTTGGTGATTGATGACAACCAATTGAGATTTCACAAAATATGATAAAAAGTTGAGATTTTCATAAAGTATGCACATATGAGTTTAAAATACATCAAGCAATGAAAACATGATTCATGTGTGCATTCTTTATGGTGGGATGCCTAACTAAGTGCATTGAAACAATAATCATGAAGAGAATGACATAATTGACATTAACATACCAACAACAAAAATATATGTCATTCTAGGAGCAAAATCACATATTTCAACAATTACTTTTCAAGTAGATCAAAACATTGCATCACAGGACCATAATTAACATAAGAGCAGAATAAAAGTTTTACAACCCACAAAATAGACAAAAAGCACAAAGGAAGCTCTCTCCTCGCATCCTACAGCTTAAGACCTAAGACTTAAGACTCCCCCTCAATCTCTCCCCCTTTGGCATCAAGACACCAAAAAGAAGGAGAGGAGGGACCTAAAGTCTTCAAGCCTCGCTGTCTGTCCTCTCATTGTCTTCATCTTCGTCTTCGGGCTAATGATGAGGAGGAGGAGGTGCAAAGCCACTCGAGCCCCCGATGCCAAAGTAGGCAAGCTTGGAGTGAGTCAAGGGGCCGAGCTCGGTGAAGTCAGAGTCAGAATCTTCAGGGATAACTGGAGATCCAATGGGCTCAATCTCCAGTTTTTGACAAATTTGCTTCACATTAGTCTTGACATACTTCATGTCTTCCTTTCTTCTCTTGTTAAGCTTGTGGGCCTTCACCTCGGCCTTTCTGCAGGAAGCAAAGATAGAAACCAAGTATTTGAAGATGCCACTTGCAGATCCTTTTTGAGGGGCTGCCCTAGTGGCAGGGATAGCCCTGACATCTCCACTTCCTCTTGCCGGAGCCTCAGGACTGGAGGCCAGAGATGGAGCGGCCTGAATGCTTGGCTTCTGAGGCATCTGGGGCCTCAAAGGATGATGCTCCACATCCTTGACGAATTCAATGCCAGTGACATTCTGAATCATGAACATAAGATATGGAGCATAGCCACATGACATGTTGGGTGTGCAAGAGATGTTGACCATATTGTTCCAGATATAGTCAGCCACATCAAACTTGTGTTCCTAGCTTATGACCCTCATCAGGGTCCGGAGATAGCCATGCACACTCCCAGCATCCCCATCCTTGGGGGAAATTGTCTTCTTCAAGACTCTGTTCAAGACCACGAAGAAGGGCTTCATGTTCTTCGTGGAGGGAGGGTTGAACTTGGAGTTGGGCTCATAGAGGAATTTCATCTTATCCTTCTCAATGACACCTATGTTGTGGATGACCAAGTTGTCATGGCTTGAGGTGTCAAGGTGTAGCAAGCTTGCAAAGTCTTCATAAGTTATACTGTACTTGGATCCGTGAGTCATCCAAGTAACAATCTCTTCATCATCACTTGGGAAATAGCAAGTTGCGAAGAATTACGCGATGACCTCATCATTCCAATTGTTCCTGAAGGCAAAGAGATCCTTCAGGCCATGCCTCTCAATTGCTTCCAACACTTCAACAAATGGTGAGCAGCCCTTCTTCTCAAAATGTGCCCAATCAATCCATTGGCTGCGCACTACAGGTGTCTTCATGGGGAGGTACACAGATTTGTAGAAATCTGCATGGAAATTGCTCCAAAATCTGTCGTCCACAGCTTGCTTCGGACGGCTGTAGCAATCAACATTGCAGAACTTAGCCGCTGAGTCACTACCCTTTCCATTGAACCTTTCTTCTGCGGGATATCGAGCCCCTTGCTTCGGGGCTGACATCTTCAGCGGGCCAATCGGGCCCGTCGCGATCCCCTTGCCTTTTCCTTTTGCTAGGCGAGCACTCGCCGAGCTAGGGCCACCACCGACGGAGGCCCTGGAAGCAGGCACCTTCTGTCGAGCCACCCTCTTTTGAGACTGAGGAGGAGAGGGGGCTGGCTTGGAAGGTCGCTTCTTGCTTTGGTCCGTCGAGGACCGAAGTGGGGCTTCTTGTTCCATCTCGACTTTGAAGTCGGAAACTTCGTCGTGAGAGTTTGACATGCCCTGAGAATGGATTATGCAAGGTATGGATGAGCAAGGATAACAAGGAATTGCATTGAGGATCTAAAATGTTAGGTTTGAGTTCAGAAAAATCGGACAAGTCCGGTGTACAGGCACGGACTAGTCCGGGTGACCGGACTTGTCCGTTGCATGGACCCGACTAGTTCGGTATTCATCCTCAAAAACTTAAGCAACAAGACAAATGGTGATTCCTAATGCACAACTAGCTTAGCATCAACGTAATACATCAAAGAAGCATGTATATAGTGAGAGATGCTAGGTTATTCGATCAACAATGAAGAAAATAGGGATTTCTAGGGTTTGGGGGAAAATTACCAAAGAAATCGCTTGAATCTCGAAGAGGAGGGTGTTGAAGGCCGGACAAGTCCGCGAACTTCAATCTCCGAGCAAGGAAGCTTGATTTCCACCCAAATGTGGAGCTTTTTGATGGAGGAGATGCAAAATCGCCTTGGGAAGCTCGAGCACGGAGAGAGGAAGCTTGAGGCAAGTGTGGGGGTGAGGAAATTAGGGTTTGGCGGCGGCTAGTGTTATGGACACGAAAAATCGGACAAGTGCGAAAATGATCGGACTACTCCGAACTTTTCCAGTGGCTATATCGGACTAGTCCGTGGTCTACTAGACTAGTCCGGCCTAATCGGCGCTCTGCAGACTAGTTGGCATGGGCGGACTAGTCTGCATGGGCGGACTAGTCCGGGTAACAATGGACTAGTCTGTGGTCACCAGGGAAGAATTTCTTAGCCCATTCATATATATTTGAAGGTACATATCTAGAAAATAGGGAGGCAAATCAAATCAAATAATCTTGATGAATATGATCAGTAAGCATACGCAAGTAATATTCTAATAGATTCAAGTCTAGCTACGGGAGCAAAGGTTTCATCAAAATCCAAACCTTCGACTTGTGAATACCCTTTGTCCACAAGTCGTGCCTTGTTCCTTGTCACCACCTCGTGTTCGTCTTGTTTGTTGCGGAAGACCCATTTAGTGCCGACGACATTGGACTTGGGTCTTTCGACTAGTGTAAGGACCGAATGCCCAAGAGGGGGGGTGAATTGGGCTTTCTTCAAAAAATTCTAAGCAATTGAAACTTAATTTCTAAAGCCCAATTCCCTACACGACTAACTATGCATTCTAGTAGATAGAAACTTTGCGGAATATAAATGCATAAAAGAAAGGGAAGGAGAATGATGCAAACTCCCGAGGAGACAAGGATTTATCCCGTGGTTCGGCAAGATCGTGAAGATCTTCCTACATCCACGTTGTGGCACCCACCAAAGGGTTTTGCCACACCCACGTCACCGAGACGATGGGTCTTCACTATTCCTCTCCGTTCGCCTCCTTGGCAAGGTGGAGCTCAAGCCTTGTACAACTTCGACCTTCCGGGCTTCCACACACGCCTTGGCAAGCTCCGGAAGTCTCTTCGCGATTACAACACTAAGGGCACTACCTTGAGGCTCTCACACTAACCTAGAGAGTCCACTCACCCAGAATGGTGGCACTCAAGCTCTCTCTCTCTAGCTAGTTCTAGCCTAAACCTTGGTGTAGAAATGATCAAAATAGTGTGGAAGTGATTGCTCTTGGCCTTGAACACTTGTGGATGTGTGGATAGCTTCAGGTGATCAAGACTTAACGAAATGACAGGGTTAGGGGGTATTTATAGCCAGCCTCCCCGAAATAGCCGTTGGAAAAGTAGGCTGACAGAACTTTACTGTGAACACCGGATGATCCGATGTCTCCCCTTTAGTTATCATCGGTCTAATTACTTTGGCTGACGTCATCGTGTCAGATATGACCGTTGTTAGACCGATGTTGCCCCTGTCTTCTCATCGGATGATCTGGTGGCTCTTCCTCCAGAACTTGCTTAATCTTGATGCTTACTGGAGTGATCGACTGATGTGTGTAAGTCTGCACATCGGATGATCCGGTGCTTCACTTGGTCCAATGATATTGCAAACTGTACTGATGGACCGATGTCACTAAGCCATTCACATCGGATGATCCGGTGAGTACATTTGTCTGAGGTCTTCTTCTTCAGTTGAACCAACTCGATCGATGTGCACATTTCTGAAAGCATCGGTTGATCCGGTGAGTTGATTTTGTTTGCTTCGAGTTGTTTTGAGTGAATCTTTTGTGTCTTGCTCATATGACCTCTTAGACATTTGTTCCACAAGGCTCTCTGATGATCTTCAAGCATTGTATGTTGTCAACTTATGGTTGAGTGACTTAGACATAAGAGCTTTCACTTCGTGTCTTTATCTCATTGATTTGATCTCAAAGGTTGATTGTATATGGGTCTCCAATGACATATTCATTTCATTTTATGAGTGATTGTGGGGACCTTGCATTCACAAATTCATTAGTAAAGTTCAATGGTTGTCATTAATCACCGAAACTGTACTTCATGAGGGGCCTAGATGCTTTCAATCTCCCCCTTTTTGGTGATTGATGACAACACAATAATCAAAGCGCAATAGTAATGAATTTGATAGAATGAACCTTAAAAGAATATGCAATGAATACAGGATGTCATACTTGAAACTTAAGCAACAATTAATAAATCAAGTGAAAAAAAAAGAGATAAAAAAAACATAGATAAACACCAAATTAGCCCAATCGATTAACAACTCAAGGAAATAAGTTCATTAGAGCTCAAAAGTAGCAAATGAGTAGCAAACACACTGAATTACAAGAATGATAAACAATAAATGATAAAAGAGACTAGACTCAAACTCCCCCTGACACTAAGACGCTCCCCCTGACTCCTAACTCTTCTCTTCTCCCCCTTTGGCATCAAGACACCAAAAAGGGATCCGAGCGCCTAAGGGCCCTGAATGCTAAGCGCGATGACGAACTGGTCACCATCGCTGTCGTCGGAGCTGCTGGCTGGAGTAGTGGTGGAGGGAGCTGCCGGAGCCGAAGGAGCCACCGTCGGTGCCTGCTGTGGAGGAGCTGCTGGAGCAGGGGCACTGACGACAGAGGCCGGTGTCTGCTGGAACAAGGTCGTGGCCGGCAGCGAGGAGTGAAGTGGAGCACCAGGAGCCAGAAGAGGAGACATGCTGAAGGAGGGAATCGGTGTAGAAGGTACTGGGGCCACTGGAGCGGCAGCTGGAGCCAAGACTGGAGGTGGTCGAGCGACTCCTGGCAGCTGCGACGGGAGGGCAATCCCGGTCTGCGTGTAGAGGTTGGTGATCAACCCCAGGATGCCCATCATCGCCTGCTGCGTCTGCTGCTGCTGGTCGAGGGTGCGCTGGTGCATCTGGTCGATGAGCCCCGTCAGCCTGTCAGTGTCTTCACGCCTCTCACGGGCGATCTGATGTCGCATCTCCTGCTGCTGCTGCTGGAGCTCAAGGAGACGGGCAGCCTGCTCCGCTCGGGCCTGCTCGGCTGCCAGCCTGTCCAGACGCTGCTGCTCAACCATCTGCTGGAGAAGCGACGTCAGCTCTGACGGCTGCGTGACCTGCGCCTCAGTGACGGGAGGTGGAGTAGGTGGTGGCACTGTGGAGCCTCCAGCCTCCGCATCGTGCTGCCTGGGAGAGGGCGGAGGAGGGAAGTACTCCTCGACACTGTCGTCGGTGTCGCTCTCAGACCAGATATGCTGCAGGTCCTCCCCCTATGCCTCAGCCTCGGCAAGCCTCTCATCCTCCTTCTCTAGGTCAGACCAGTCCTCCTCAGACAGTCGGGCCCTGACCTGACGTTCAACTGGACGGCCAAGACGGCGGTCTCCAGGAGCTGGGGCACGGTAGTGTCCGAACCGTGTCACACTCTCGTCAGAGAGACGATCGTGCAATGCGGACCCCTCGGGAACCATCATAGTAAGCAGGTAGCTGATCCAGTGCCCATATACTAGCTGCCTCATCATGCCCACACACTCTGTGATCACATCCTCCATCTCGCATATGAGGACGTCCGCAATGTCGAACTCCATCCCGTTCATGATGTAGAACAGGAGAGTCTGCTGCAAGCTAGTGAACCCCTCCAAATAGCCAGACCTCGGCAGGAGCGTGCGGCGCAAGGCGAGGTGCACTGTGCGCGCAGCTAGAGTCAACAGGGCTAGAACTCTCGGCTGGTCAGGAGAGAAAGTAGGACCGAACAAAGAACGGATCTCCTCCAGCGGCGGTGCCACTCCTCCAGTGAGCGGCCTCCTCAGTGGATCTGCCTGACCGTAGACCCTCTCATGTACACAAGTGTCGTGCAAGTCTACTCCAAGCAACTGTCCCAGCGTCTGCCTCATCACGTGGTAGTGCTGACCCATGAACATGAAGTCAATGGATCTTCTGCCCTCCGAGACATAGAGGGTGGCGTAGAAGACGCAGACCCAATCTTCCACATAGGCACTCCGCTCATATGCCATCAGCTCCACCAAGCCTCGGTACCGCTCAAAGTAAGGACGGATCTCCGTCTCTGCTGCCAAAGCTAGCTGTCCCCAATCCAGATAGTTGTGTTGGAACAGCTTGTGCCCTCGACGCATGTAGGTCTCGTAGAGAGACGCCTGGGTGATAGTCCAGAAGCGACTATCCACCAAAGCTTTCCGGGGCTGCGGGTACCACTCCTCAAGTAGGACATTCCATCTGAGATTGCGAAGCTGCTTGGCCTTCATCTTCCGGTAGTCGGTCAACCGGACTCCTTCAGCGACATGGACAGTGGTGTCCATCTCGTAGATAGCACGCTGGGCCTCCCTGTCCTCACGACGGTCGGCAGCCGTCGGTCTCGGACGAGGCATAGCCTCGGTGTGACCCCCACATGTCCGGGCTGGAGCGCCGGCGGACGAGAGGCTCAACTGGCTCCTCTTTGGCCTCGGAGTCGTCAATCACAGGAAGCTACCTCGCACGAGCCTCACGGATCCTTAGCGACCCCCCTCGGCCACGCTCACGCTCCTCGGCGGCGCGAGCGGCCATCAAGGCCTTCTTCTCCTCCTTTGACAGTCTTTGCTTCTTCGCGGCCGGCTCCGCGATAGCCTTCCCTTTGTTCTTCTTGTCGCGAGCCATTGCGATCACGCGATTGCACGGAGTCGACGACGGGACGTGGAGATCAACGGGCCGGGAAACCCTAGCGACAGGGTGGTGACCGGAGATGGCGGCGTCGCTTGGGTGGCGGCGCGGCGGTGGCTAGGTGAAGCAGCGGCGACAGATTGGTGGAGGCGAGCGGCGGCGAGTGGCGGCAGCGCTGGTGTGCGGTGCGTGGATGGAGGCGGCGGCGCGGCGAGCGGCGCGTGGATGGAGGCGGCGTGGCGAGCAGCGGCGGCACTGTGGAGATGGTGGCGGCCGGAGATGGCGGCGGCGGCCTGTGGGCGGCGGCGGCGGCGTCCAGCGGCGGTGGAGGTGGCGGCGTGACGAGAGGGAGGCGGTGGAGGCGTCGGGATCGGGAGAGAGGAAGGCAAAGGGGGTACGGCCGGTTTAAATAGTGGGTCCCAAACCCTAGCCGAATTTTTAACATCGGATCAGTCGAATGCCACAGTAAGGATATTCAAAAAGTTGCTGTTGACATCGGATGGACCGACGTTTATGGTTTGGATCATCGGTCGAATGGCACAGTAAGGGTGTTCAAAAGAGGGATGTTGACACTGGATGGTCCGACGTGGGAGGAAGTAACATCGGTGGAATTGACCAACGCTCCAGAATAGAGAACACCGGATGGACCGATGTTTTACAGAATGAACGCGTCGGATCATTTGAGATTCTGACTGAACTGGCCCTTGAAGATTGACCACCTATTGGTCCGATGAGGGATTGACCTAGGCATCGGATAATCCAATGACTACAGAATAATAACATCCCATATATGTCCTTTGACCAAACAAACAAGCAAAGAGAAACACATGTCTTAGGACTTTTTGGGCAACCCCTTACCCCTCAAAGAGCTAATATGCCAATAGCTTGGCTAGGCCTTAAAGCAAATGGAACACCGAGAAAATAGGAGGAAAATATCCAAATAAAATGTGAGGCCCATGCTTTGTGAGCTAGAGTATGAAGACTTCTATCTCTTTAAAGCATGTTCCTCTAGGCATTAATGCACCTAACATTTTGTTCTTTCCACCTTATATGAGTTGAGATATTGCATTTCAAACAAGTCTCTTTCTCATGAGGTGGGTTCCCCTTTGTGACAATCTACCGTACGCAATGCCAAACATTTTATAATGCAAGAAATTGTAAATCTATATGGCAGGCATCATGCAAGACATAAAGTAAATCTATCTTGCCAAGTTTGAACCTTTCAAAGGCTTCTTCAGGGAGAGCTACTCTCCAAGCCTTGGGAAAACCCAAAAGAACCACCATCCCAAGATAACCCTTGCTCACCCCTATCCTTTGAGAGTTAGGCAAGACCTATATGAAGTGCATTCTTACATGACGTTTGTTGCAATCTAGCACATTTAATTCACTTCTTAGCCTAGAAAAAGTTTTCTCATCAATTGGTTTAGTGAAGATATCCACCAATTGTTCTTCGGACCTAACACCTCGCAATGAGATGTCTCCCTTAGCTTCATGGTCCCTTAAGAAATGATGGCGAACATCAATGTGCTTAGTGCGGGAGTGTTGAACGGGGTTTTTAGCTATCTTAACCGCACTTTCATTGTCACAAAGGAGAGGCACACAACCAAGTTTAATACCAAAGTCCAAAAGGGTTTGCTTCATATAAAGAATTTGGGCACAACATGCACCGACCGCAATGTATTCCGCTTCCGCCGTGGACAAGGCGACGGAATTTTGCTTCTTGCTTGACCAAAAGACTAGGGAACGCCCAAGCAAGTGGCACCCACTGGAGGTACTCTTGCGATCTATGCGGCATCCGGCAAAGTCCGAATTCGAGTATCCCACAAGATGGAATTTTGCACCTTTAGGGTACCATAAGCCCACACTAGGAGTATGCTTAAGATACCTAAGTATCCTAAAGACTGCCTTCCTATGCGATTCTTTAGGTGTCGCTTGAAAGCGAGCACATAAGCATACACTAAACATGATATCGGGCCTAGATGCGGTAAGGTAAAGCAATGAACCAATCATAGAACGGTAGTTAGATTGATCAATAGGTTTACCATCCTTATCCGCGTCGAGATGACAATTGGTTGCCATTGGAGTGCTTCTTGTGCTACAATCTCCCATCTCAAATTTCTTCAAGAGGTCCTTGGTGTACTTCTCTTGATAGACGAAAGTCCCCTCTTGAAGTTGCTTGATTTGAAATCCAAGGAAGAAGTTGAGCTCTCCAATCATTGACATCTCGAATTCCCTAGACATCATTTTGCCAAACTCATGGCTAAAAGCTTCGTTAGTTGAACCAAAAATAATATCATCAACATAAATTTGACAAATGAACAAATCTCCGTTGATGTCCTTGGTGAAGAGTGTGGTGTCCACCCTCCCGATCTTAAATCCTTGCATGATGAGGAAGTCCCGTAGTCGTTCATACCACACCCTATGTGCTTGCTTGAGCCCGTAGAGCGCCTTGTGCAACCTATACACATGATTAGGATTCCTCGAATCTTCAAACTCGGGAGGTTGTTCAACATAAACAAGCTTGTTAATGTAACCATTGAGAAAGGCACTTTTCACATCCATTTGATAAAGTCTAATGCTATGATGTGAAGCAAAGGCAAGAAGTATACGGATGGCTTCTAGCCGGGCAACCGGGGCAAATGTCTCCCCAAAATCTAGTCCTTCAACTTGTGAGAACCCTTTAGCCACAAGTCTTGCCTTGTTGCGGACCACAACGCCATTCTCGTCTTGTTTGTTGTGATACACCCACTTGGTTCCGATGACGTTCTTGTCCTTGGGTCGCTCCTCCAAAACCCAAACTTCATTGCGGATGAAGTTGTTGAGTTCTTCTTGCATGGCCATCACCCAATTTGGGTCTTGGAGCGCTTCCTCAATGTGAGTGGGTTCTACACACGAAACAAAAGAGTAGTGCTCACAAAACGAAGCAACGTGGTGAGAACGTGTACTTACACCCCTTGACGGACTTCCAATGATTTGATCCATTGGATGCGCCTTGGAGATGCGTCCATGCCTCATAAGCGGTTGTGAAGCACTTGGCGAAGGTGATGCGTGTTGCTCCTCTTGTGGTTGGACTTGATCATGGACTTCTTCTTCTTCTTCTTGATGTTGTTGGGCTTGTGAGTCTTGAGTCGGCAATGGATCATCCTTCTCTTCTTCGTTAACTTGAGGCGCCATAGAGGTGTTGTTGTTGGAACTTGAAGCTCCCCCTTGATCATGGCTCTCCTCAACTTCCGACTTGATGTCTCCAATGGTCATGTTCTTCATGGCTTCTCGTAGAGGCTCATCATCTATTTCATCATGACCAAAACTCTTCTCTTGGGAGCCATTAGATTCATCAAACTCAACATCACAACTTTCTTCAACTAAACCGGAGGTTTGCTTGAATACTCGATATGCTTTTGAGTTTGATGCATAACCAAGAAATATACCAACATCACATCTTCTTTCAAACTTACCGAGCCTTTTCTTGCGGTAGATGTAGCACTTGCATCCAAAGACTCGATAGTAGGAGATGTTCGGCTTTCTCCCAACGAGAAGCTCATACGTGGTCTTTTGAAGTAGGCGACGTAGGTAGACCCTATTTGCGGCATGGCACGCCGTGTTGATCGCTTCGGCCCAAAACTTCTCTGACGTGCCATAGTCATCAAGCATCGCTCTTGCAAGAGTGATGAGTGTCTTGTTCTTCCTTTCAACGACACTGTTTTGTTGGGGGGTGTATGTGGCCGAAAACTCATGTTTTACTCCTTCACGGTCAGACCACTCCCCAATGTTGTAGTTTTTGAATTCGGTGCCGTTGTCACTCCGGACCTTGATGATGGGAAGTTGAAATTCCCTTTGAGCGCGGTTGGCGAAGGTCTTGAACACTTCCGGAGTCTCACTCTTGTCACCTAGAAATAGAGTCCAAGCATAGCGAGAATAGTCATCAACAATAACGAGACAATAGAGGTTACCGCCAAGGCTTTGATATGTGGATGGTCCGAAGAGGTCCATGTGGAGTAGTTCAAGTGGCTTGGAGGTTGACACCATTGTCTTCATTGGGTGGTGTGAAGCAACTTGCTTCCCGGCTTGACAAGCGCTACAAAGCTTGCTCTTCTCAAAAGTGACATCTTTCACGCTGGTCACCATCCCAAGCTTGAATGACTTCTTGAGTTTGCTCATTCCAATGTGCGCTATGCGTCGGTGCCATAGCCATCCCAAGCTTGTCTTAGTGAAGAGACAAGTGGTCAAGCTAGCATTCTTGTTGGCGAAGTCCACTAGGTAGAGATGTCCATGCCGGAATCCTTTGAAGACTATGTCTTGGCTAGTTTCACTACTCACAACAACATCATTTTTGCTAAATGTGCACGTTAGTCCAAGATCACATAGTTGTGCAATAGAAAGTAAATTGAAACTAAGTGACTTAACATACAAAACATTAGAAATAGACAAGTCATTTGAAATAGCAATTTTACCTAACCCAATTACCTTTCCCTTAGAGTTATCACCAAAGGTGACTTGTTCATGATTGCCGGGGTTTTCTATGGTGGTGAACATACCATCATTGCCGGTCATATGTTGAGTGCACCCGCTATCGAGTACCCAATGCTTTCCTCCGGCTTTGTAGTTCACCTACACACATGAATTCAATTTTTGGCTTTAGGAACCCAAGCCAACTTAGGTCCTTGTATGTGTGATACAAGTGTTTTTGGGACCCAAAGTAGCTTGGGGAGCTTCCCCTTCATGCCCTTCATGTCTTTGCCAATGAATCTTGCCTTCACCTTGCCTTGTACTTTACTCAAGAGATAATAATGATCATTGAAAGTAGATTTATAGTTAGTAGGCAATTTAGGAGAAGGTCAGTTAGGAAGAGGACACTCCCTTGTGTGGTGACCGGTGACCTCACAATGTTGGCAATAAGAACCAACTTCCTTGATGAAGCTTGTTCTTAGCTCCGATGAGGGCACCTTTCCTTTGTTAGGCACCGGGAAGGATCCAAGTCCTCTCTTGTTCAAGGCCTTTGCTTGTTGGAAGAGAATTTCCTTGTGCTTGACTTCTCCTTTTGAATGTCTAGCCACACTAGTGCGGAGACTCTCAATTTCTTCCAACAAGCCCTTCTCCCTAGCATTAGCTTTCAAAGGCAAAGACTTGTGCAAAGCATTAGTGGCATGAGAAGTAATGGATATCTTATCATTAAGGGTTTGCTTCTTCATATTTTTCAATTCTTGATCAAGCATGTCATGAGCAAGGTTAAGTGTTTGATGTTCTTGTATTAACTTGTTGTGCTCTTCCAAGAGTGTTTGGTGTGCTAAGTCAAGTTCATGATTATCTATGTTAATTTTAGCATTTTCTTCCTCAATTTGCTTGACATGGGATTTGAGCGTGTCATGCTCTTTAAGTATGCTTTCATACTTGTCAAGCAAATCAAGGTTAGTACTCTCAAGTTTAGCACGAGTTTCTTCAAGCACTTTAACCTTACTCTTTTCCCTCTTAATGATAGCATGATATTCATTTATCAAAGAAGTTAAATCATCGGGGGAAAGCTCATCATCGCTAGAGTCATCACATACCTTGGTGTTACCTTTCGCCATGAGGCACATGGGCGGTGGATGGAGAGGTGCATCATCATTGTTGGCGATGGCGAGGCCGGCCAAGCTTTCTTCTTCCTCTTCACTCTCTTCATCACTTGTTTCTTCATCGGTGACCCATTCATTTGCCTCACACATGAACACCTTTTGTGGGCCATTTCTCTTATTTGGGAAGAGCCTTGCCTTCTTGACCTTGTCATGTTTCTTCTTCCCAAAGGATCTTGGCTTTGGTTTGGCTTCTTCTTCATCATCATCGCTTCCTTCAAGCTTGCGATGCTTGCCTTTGTAGTTCTCTCTTCTTTTGTCCGGTTTTGGACAATCATAGGAGATGTGGCCTTGATCACCACAATTGTAGCAAGTCTTGCGATCATCTCTCCTTGGTAGAAACACTTTCTTCTTGGGATCAAAGGTGTATCCCTTCTTGGTAATCCTGGAGTTCAAGCATGAGAACTTTCTCATCATTAATGCAAGCTCATCATCATCATCTTCACTTGATGCTTGTTCTTCTTCACTTGAGCTAGGCTCAATCACCTTCTTCTTCTTGAGGCTTGATTTCTTGGTGGTGTCCTTTAGAGCAATTGTCTTTGATGATGATTGCTCCATCATCCCAAGTACGCTCATCTCATGAGCGTGTATTTCTCCAATGAGCTCCGAAACTTCAATGTGGTCAAGTGACTCTTTTTGGAGCATGGAGTTGATGATGTTGTACTTTGGCTTGGGAAGGAGCATGAGGATCTTGCGGTTGATGAGTCCCTTGCCAAGAGAAGCAATGTCAAGAGCATTTATTTCTTCAATAAGCACATTTAAGCGAGAGAACATCTCATTGACATTTTCATGAGGAAGCATTTTAAATTCATCATACTTGGCTTTAAGCATATGATATTTTAGTTCTTTGACACGAGAAGAGCCCTCATGAATCTCAATTAAGCAAGCCCAAATTTCACAAGCCTTTTCCTTGCTAGCAATCCTAGAAAACACATCTTGACTAATACAGTCATAGATTGCATTCCTAGCTTTAGCATACCATTTTAGTTGATCACCAACATAATTATGTTCTCCAAACCCCACGTGGGTCGCTTCCCATACTTCGGGCAATAGCCTCAAGGTAAGCGCGCATGCGTGCTTTCCAATAGGCAAAGTTCTTGCCCTCGAAGATAGGAACCGAACCCCCAACCTTGGCCATTTTAGCTCTCTAGCGGTGAAGCTAGAATGATCCTATGAGCAACCTCGCTCTGATACCAATTGTAAGGACCGAATGCCCAAGAGGAGGGGGGTGAATTGGGCTTTCTTCGAAAAATTCTAAGCAATTGAAACATAATTTCTAATGCCCAATTCCCTACGCGACTAACTATGCATTCTAGTAGATAGAAACTTTGCAGAATATAAATGCATAAAAGAAAGGGAAGGAGAAGGATGCAAACTCCCGAGGAGACAAGGATTTATCCCGTGGTTTGGCAAGATCGTGAGGATCTTCCTACGTCCACGTTGTGGCACCCACCAAAGGGTTTTGCCACACCCACGTCACCGAGACGAGGGGTCTTCACTATTCCTCTCCATTCGCCTCCTTGGCAAGGTGGAGCTCAAGCCTTGTACAACTTCGACCTTCCGAGCTTCCACACACGCCTTGGCAAGCTCCGGAAGTCTCTTCGCGATTACAACACCAAGGGCACTCCCTTGAGGGTCTCACACTAACCTAGAGAGTCCACTCACCCAGAATGGTGGCACTCAAGCTCTCTCTCTAGCTAGTTCTAGCCTAAACCTTGGTGTAGAAATGATCAAAATAGTGTGTAAGTGATTGCTCTTGGCCTTGAACACTTGTGGATGTGTGGATAGCTTCAGGTGATCAAGACTTAACGAAATGACAGGGTTAGGGGGTATTTATAGCCAGCCTCCCCGAAATAGCCGTTGGAAAAGTAGGCTGACAGAACTTTACTGTGAACACCGGATGATCCGATGTCTCCCCTTTAGTTATCATCGGTCTAATTACTTTGGCTGACGTCATCGTGTCAGATATGACCATTGTTAGACCAATGTTGCCCCTGTCTTCTCATCGGATGATCCGGTGGCTCTTCCTACAGAATTTGCTTAATCTTGATGCTTACTAGAGTGATCGACCGATGTGTGTAAGTCTGCACATCGGATGATTCGGTGCTTCACTTGGTCCAATGATATTGCAAATTGTACTGATGGACCGATGTCACTGAGCCATTCACATCGGATGATCCGGTGAGTACATTTGTCTGAGGTCTTCTTCTTCAGTTGAACCAACTCGACCGATGTGCACATTTCTGAAAGCATCGGTTGATCCAGTGAGTTGATTTTGTTTGCTTCGAGTTGTTTTGAGTGAATCTTTTGTGTCTTGCTCATATGACCTCTTAGACATTTGTTCCACAAGGCTCTCTGATGATCTTCAAGCATTGTATGTTGTCAACTTATGGTTGAGTGACTTAGACATAAGAGCTTTCACTTCGAGTCTTTATCTCATTGATTTGATCTCAAAGGTTGATTGTATATGGGTCTCCAATGACATATTCATTTCATTTTATGAGTGATTGTGGGGACCTTGCATTCACAAATTCATTAGTAAAGTTCAATGGTTGTCATTAATCACCGAAACCGTACTTCATGAGGGGCCTAGATGCTTTCAACTAGTTCCCACACCTCATTTCTCTTGAAATTGTTGAGTTCTTCTTGCATGGCCACTACCCAGTCCGGATCCTTCAATGCATCCTCAACCCTGCGTGGTTCCAAAAAGGACACAAACGAGTAATGCTCACAAAAATTAGCTATGCGAGATCTAGTAGTTACTCCCTTTTGGATGTCACTGATGATGTTGTCGATTGCGTGATCCCTTTGGACTCATTGGTGTACTCTTGGGTGTGGTACTTGCTGTCTTCAATCTTCATGATCATCTTCTTCTCCCCCTAAGTGGTTTCCCTCATTGACTTGTTGATCATCTTCAATTTCTTGAGGTTGGTCTTGTATGGAAGCTCCCTTTTGATCATTGGTCTCCACTTGTGGTTCATTTTCCTCATGCATATGTAGAGGTGGCCCTTGTGGTCGAACTTCGCCTAACGCCATTCTTCTCAATGCTTGACAATAGGCTTCTTCTTTATCATATTGATCAACTTGCTCCTTTTGGGAGCTATTAGTTTCGTCGAACAACACGTCACGTGCTACTTCAACAAGTTCGGAGGTCTTGTTGTAGACACGATAGGCGTAAGTGTTCGAATCATAACCAAGCAAGAAACCTTCATCGGATTTCGAAGCGAACTTTGAAGTCCTAGGCTTCTTGTTTAAAATATAGCATGGGGAACCGAAAACTCGAAAATATGAAATATTAGGCTTGTTACCAGTAAGTAGCTCATAGGATGTCTTCCTGAGTAGTCGATGAAGATAAAGTCGATTTATGGCGTGGCAAGCGGTGTTAATCGCTTCCGCCCAAAATCGATCCGAGGTCTTGTACTCATCGAGCATTGTTCTTGCCATCTCTATGAGAGTTCGGTTCTTTCTTTTGGCAACTCCATTTTGTTGAGGGGAGTACGGTGCCGAAAACTCGTGATTTATGCCTTTTTCATCTAGGTACTCCTCCACTTGTGTGTTCTTGAACTCCGTTCTGTTGTTGCTTCGAATGTTCTTGATTGTCAATGAGAATTCATTTCGAGCTTGCTTGAAGAACTTCTTGAGTATTCCTTGTGTTTCTGACTTATCACGTAAAAAGAAAACCCAAGTGAAGCGAGAAAAATCATCAACAACTACTAAACCATATTTGTTACCGTTGATGCTTATGTAGGCAATTGGACCAAATAAGTGCATGTGAAGTAGCTCGAGCGGTCTTGTTGTAGTCATGACGTTCTTTGTGGGATGAGGTGCTCCAACTTGCTACCCGGCTTGGCATGCGCTACAGTGCCTGTCTTTCTCAAAAACAACATCCTTCAAACCTCGGATGTGATCACCCTTGAGGAGTTTTTGAAGATTCCTCATACCAACATGTGCTAGCTGTCTATGCCACAACCAACCCATGTTGGTCTTTGCAATCAAGCATGTGTCAAGTTCGGCTTTATCCTTGTTGAAGTCAACAAGATAAAGCTTTCCCTTTAACATACCCTTGAATGCAATGGAACCATCACTCCTCCTAGAAACGGTCACACCCTCGTAGTGAACAAGCAATTATAACCTTTGTTACATAATTGAGATATAGACAGCAGGTTATAATCTAAGGAGTCTACATGTAATACGTGAGAAAGAGTGTGTTGTGGTGATATGGCAATTTACCGGTACCGGGCACCTTTCCTTGACTATTGTCTCCAAAGTAGATGCCCTCGCTTGGATCCTCATTTGCTTCATATTCAACGAACATCCTTCTTTCTCCGGTCATATGGTTGGTTCAGCCACTGTCTAGGACCCATTTGGATCCACCAGAGGAAGAGGCCTGCAAAAACAAATTATGCCTTGGTTTTAGGTACCCAAGCTTGCTTGGGTCCTTTTAGGTTAGTCACAAGGGATTTGGGCACCCACACATGAGATTTGGTGTTCTCATGGCA